>JAHZNK010000237.1:0-11340 GCA_027744615.1 Lepidocyrtus cf. nigrosetosus NNG-2020 | reverse complement strand
CCACTACATACATTTTCCAAACGGCTATTCTCCCGACGTGTCCTTTTACCCCATCAGCTTTCCCATTTTTCTACCACCAAACCTTCACCTAATCTTACACTCTGTGCAAACTTCAGCCCGGCAAAAAGTAATTGCTAGCTCCAATATGGCTATAATCAAGAACTACCTAATAAAACGGTCAAATTGTGTCCCTTTTAGGTGAGGTTTGGTTCTTAAAATAATTAATTGATGCTAGAAGCCAGCGTTCTCCCACCCAAGGATTTCTCCTACCTATCAGATTCCCACCATGTTTACTCTCCCACCATATACATTTTCCCACTGGCCATTTCCCCCCATCAGCGTTTTCCTACTCCTACCCCCAAACCTTCACCATTTTACATCCCGGGCAAATTTTAGCCCGACAATAAATAATTGCTAGCTCCAAAGTGGCTACAATCAAGTAATACGTAATAAAACGGTTAAATTTTCTCTCTGTAAGGTATGGTTTGGTTCTTAAAATAATTATAATTGATGCTGCAAGCCAGCGTTCTCCCACTCTAGGATTTCTTCCACTCATCAGATTTCCGTCCCTGTGTCCTCTTCTACCCTATACATTTTCCCACTGGCCCAATGGCCACTCTCCCGCCGAGCCCTTCCCCCATTGAACAAATAATAGTAATTACTATTATTTGTTCAATGCCCATCCCCCACTCATCGTTTTCCTGCTCCTACCCTTAAAACCTTCGCCATCTTACATCCTGTGCAAATTTCAACCTGGGAATAAGTAATTGTGAGCTCCAAAGTGACTAAAATCAAATAGTAATACGTGACAAAACGGTTAAATTTTGTCTCTTTAAGGTGGAATTGGGTTCTTTACATTTAAAAAGAATTAATTGATGCTCAACTCTTGCTTGCTATTATAAATTGATGCTTCGTTAATTTAAAAAGCTTGCATCAAAATACGAAATGGCTGGTGGGAAATTGTGGTGGAAGAAGGCCAAGACTCATAGCTTACTTTCCTCTGCTGAGGTAAATCCCATAATGTATACAGTTGGTTTTCCAAAAGCTGAAATAAAAGCAGATTTTAAAGCTTTCATCTAATGTGGAGAAAGTTAAACATAATGTTAAAAATAAATTGATTGGAAGGTATTTATGATCAAGTTGACCGATTTCGTTCTATCGCTTTTATCTTATTTTAGATTCGAAAGCAAGGCTTTCCTTGTTTTTCTGAAAATTGGAATAGCCATATTCATGTCATTGATATCGTAAAAATATATCTATACTAGATGCTGAAGAAAAGCAAAAAAATACAACAAAATCTCTTGTTTTTGTGGTACAGTGTATATAGTTTTATTAAGTTCAACTATTGGCATTGGCACACGTAATTTTTTTAGAACATTATCGGATAATAAAGCGCTTTAGTATAATCTTGAAACGTTATATTATACGTATTTATTTACGACTTTCTCTAAACTTATTTTATTGTTACACAAGAAGACTGTATTGTAATAATAACGGATCTAGTATTCGATTCTTTGAGGTTCGTTTTCTCTAGAAGATTAACAGTAAATTCCTAAAAAAGGGCTAAAAGTAAGTGTATATAATTTGTTGTTTACAACAAGTAACTCCAATTTAAAATTTAATTATTTTACCCATTTAAAATTTTTTAGCTAATAACAGTAGCACCACCAAAACTTAATACGGCCTTCTTCGGTTTGATGTTTGGCCGCACAAATGCTTCCTGTGGTTGTCTTTATTAGAGGCCCTGGGCATGGGCACCTGATTGGAAGCCCCAGGTGAGGGCACAGACAAATGAGTTGGCCTGATGGCTGGATCCGAGTTTACTACAAGATTTATTTCAGTCGTAGTAGGGGAGTGAGGTAGTATTTGATTTTCTGGTAAACCTGCAGATGGATTAACGCCACCTGACTCCTCGTCCGGTGCGATAGAAACAACTGGTGATCCAAGTTGTTGAAGTTCTTGCTCGTTGTTGTGACTGATTATGTGAGGATGATTACCGGCAACGGACTCGGTGCTGGTTTCCACCGTTGCTGTGTGACATGATATTTCATCGGAGAATGTGGTAGACATAACGAGAGGCTTACTGGATACAGTTGGAGTTGATGCCGAAGTTGGGAGTCTGTGATTGTCATCTTTCTTTGGAATCTTTCCGACTCTGTGTCTGATCCGGTTCCTCGCCGTTTTCCAAATTCTCCAATATAGTAAAAGTATGAAGAAAAGCGGGACATAAAAAGTTGCAAAAGTGGCAAAAATTTGATACCCAAGGTCTTGACTCAACAGACATTTCTTTTCTTTAATCCGTTCCAAGAAATGGGTATCTTTCCAACCAAAGAGTGGTGCCGCTGATACAAGAGCCGCAACGAGCCAGATTAAAAAAATCATGAAATTGATACTGGTTTTGCTCCTGTTCACAGTCCAATTTATCCTAGTCACTGCCCAATATCTGAAATGAAATATAAAATTACCCACCATTCTATACACCCCACTTGTTCTTCTAAAGTAGCATTTTATACACTTAACTTATAATGAACGCATTAATAGTGCCGTAAGGAAAAGTAACATTTATTTTGGATGAACTGGGAGAAAGTTATAAATTGCTCTCTATTATAGAGAGCAATTTATAACTTTCTCCCAGTTCATCCAAAATAAATGTTACTTTTCCTTACGGCACTATTAATGCGTTCATTATAAGTTAAGTGTATAAAATGCTACTTTAGAAGAACAAGCATGGTGTAGTAACGCAATACAAAAGGTGAAAGTATTTCTATTCATAAAATGCGGCTATGACTGTCAGAGGAAATGCGATGGGATGTAATAGAAATACTTTCCACCCTTTTTTTACTCAATTTTTCCCGCAATTGAGAAATGTTTTTTTTTTCAAGACAAACTTTTTTTTCACTTACTAACTAAGGTAAAATAAATTTAAAAATCTTTGGACTATTATGTCGTAGTAGTAGTTAGTTGCCAGTATAGACTTTGAGCATCCTCCTCCTTTCCCTCCTCCCTCCTTTTCCTCGTCACATCTAATATTACTTTTTTGACTGGTAGTGCATTTATACTTTTCCGTGCTCTTCCTTGCCCATCCTTCGATTAAATGATAAAAATTGAACATACTATAGATGCAATAACGGAAAACGTAAAGGAGTAAAGTAGTAGTACAAAAGCCTTTCTCTACTACAGGTATGACCCTTGTGCTAATCCAAGCATTATGTTTAGAAAGTAACCGTTGGCCAGCTCAATAAAATATTGAGAGCTCAATTTTACTCCCACCAACTTAAAAATCTATAAAAATTCTTCTATAAGATTGAATGTAATACACCAATATGTTTGACCTATTTGTCCAAGCACCGAATCAAACAGCAATTTAATTCGTTAACTCTCTAAAGGTGCTTTCGTGCATATAAAGACTCCTTGTATGAAGAAGATAATCTATTTTTACTGCAAACGCGTTTCTCGTTTTACAGAATCAGTTTAGTAATAAAAATGAAAAAAATCATGACTGACCAAGCGACATTGATTCACGTTTTTTAACGAGTCGCTTCAACCTCAGTTGAGGTTGATTTTCACTTTAACCTTGTCTTTCCAAAGTGACACTTTCTGGGTTGAAATAAATTTTTACCTCTTAATTTTTACATAATATTGTGGAGCATAACTGGATTTGTATTCCCCATGAAACCATCGTACAAAAAGATAATACAAGCCGATTTTTTTATCCGTATCACATTTTGTTTATTTTATTTACAAAATGATGATAAGTGTCTATTGCAGCAGCACTCTTCTGGGACCACCATACACACTACAAAAGTTACTTTTTTTCTTAAGTATCAACTTTCGTCGTACAGAGAGGAAAAAGAAACCTTATTGGTGAAAATGAGAAAGGTAAGTATCTGAAAAGGTTCAAAATAACGTAAAAAATTTAAAAGCATATACGTCCCTTGTTAGTTTTCACCCAGGTGAATTTCAGTAAATAATATATCAAATTTGACTCAAACCTTCCCAAAAAAAACCTTTTCATGAAAGAACTTTCTTGTGGTAAAAATTTAATGTATTTTATTTGCTTTCTCTGTTTCCATAATAAATATCACGATTTTGGGGCAAGTGTGNAAAAAAACCTTTTCATGAAAGAACTTTCTTGTGGTAAAAATTTAATGTATTTTATTTGCTTTCTCTGTTTCCATAATAAATATCACGATTTTGGGGCAAGTGTGTTTCGGTTTGTTCAGAATCTTCATTTACGAAAAGCCACCACCACCTACACGTGTATTTTGAAAACGGACTTTTTCTCAAGTTTTTTTAAAAAGTAAATCTCATTTTCAATATTGTAGACAACTTTTAAGAGCTTATCTACATGACTTTCCTAAAGTTGGGTATTATCTAGTCATCATTCTATCCAACTACCTCGGTGGTAAACCGTCTTTCTTTTTCAAACCTATATCCTGTTTAATAATACATAACTTAGTCAACTGTGAAATTTAGAAAAGCTATGATAATGGAAACGTGTGTGATATGCATTGTTGAGATAAAATGTAAAAGATATAGAAATCACAATTCCAAGAAAAACCCGTTCCCACATCCAAATCTTCTTTTTACAATATCCCGATTTCTGTTAAATAAAACAAACCTTCCAGGTTCTCCATAGTTGACTGTTGTGGTAGCAATAAATGTTTCCTTCAATATATCCTATTTCATGCATGTGATAGTCAATTTTATATTTTTATCCCAGGACTTTTAAGCCAACTTGTAGTATAAAGAAGCGCACAATCACTCATTCATAGCTTTTTTCGTCATAACTGATGGTGAAAGCAAGAAAGAAAAGGCCTTCACTCAATCATTTTCCACATGAGTTGGGTAGGATAAACACTCCACTACTCCAACAACAGAAACTTATTAACCTTCCTTATCTCATGTAAAAAAAGTTGGAGGAAAGTAAGGAAATAATCTCTGTATGTGATGTAACGTTATATAAACGGATGCTCAAACCAAGAAGGCAACTTAAGCCGGTGTGGATTACATTCAAGGCAGAGGGAAAAAATAAAAAAACACTAATAATAATACAGGCCAACTGCACTCCATTCAAGGGAAAAAACTAATCAACTGTGTATAGCACATGATTTCCCATTTTTACCTCCTTGGTGCCACTTGTCTCACAAGTGGTCGATATAACATTATAACAAGTTACAAAACCCATAAATGAAACGGGAAAGACCTGACACTACTACAAGGAATGCAACTTATTTTCCCAAAAAACTCTCTACCAAAAGTATATTTTAAAAACTGCTTTTTAGTTAGAATAACGGACCGTATATGGCAGGTAGTTAACATTTTGTTCAAGTTGGTGGTAACGTGAACTGAGAGAGAAACGCCAACTAAAATCATTAAGATTTCATCCTTCTGTTTCATCTCCCCACGACTACTGTGGTCATAATGTATTTTCTAAAAAGCTTTATACATATTTGTTGTTGGGGAAGTAAGTGTAACGTTCTCTGATCTTGAATCCACTGAAGCAAACTTTTACTTAAAGTTAGGAAAGCTCTGTCTAACAAGTGGGCTGACAAGGGTTTGCAATGGTAGTGACGGGTAGCTGTAGGATATTTTTTATTTATTTATTTATAAATAACGGTAGCAATGAGTAGATGAATGAATAGAAAATAATGTGTGAAAGTTGCGAAAACCGACATAAACTCTTTATTCCAATAATCTATTGGCATGACTCTTTGAGCAGGTAACAAGTGAAAAGAGTTCTGCTGAAAGCATTTTTGAAAGAAAGAATTTTTACATTTCAATGTTGAGTAAAATTTTGTTACGTTAATCACCACTGTAAAATCATTTTTTTAGTCAATGCAGTTTACTAAAGAATAAATTCAAGACTTCTTTAGCTACGGAAGCCTATACTATAAATTGTACATGACCTTGTCTAGTCTTAAATCCGGTCCAATTGTTTTTTGGGCGCAAAACCTTTATTTAATAAAATATCAACAAAATATTTTCTAAATTGAAAACGAGAAAGTTTTTTTATATAAAAATTATTTTATGTTTTAAATTTCTCTAAAGTGACGCTGACAATGACAAGGAAAATCAGCTACAATTTTTTACGGTGAAAGTTTTTGATAAAAATTTTTAATTCATTTGCTTGTATTTTAATTTTGACTTTAGCAAAGAAAGGCACTCAACTAAAACCTATGCAGCATAATTGAGCATTGTTGGACCAGTAATTTTTTCAGAGTTTCAGTTTAAACCAAAAAATTCAAAGGTTAAAGCATTTTTTTCCTTTGTGAATTATTCTTTCCACTGAACGCAAACTGAAAGACGCATATGCGATCTAAATGGTTCAATGTGTAAGTAATATTCTGGTCAGTTGTTAAAGTACTTGTCCTTGCTAGTAATGATGAAACTTTTACTTAAATAAAACATTAAAAAATGTTTTTTTTGATAAACTTACCTATCAACCGCAACAGAAAGTAGATGAAGTATACTTGCAGAGCAGCATAAAACATCTAACGAGGTCCAAATCTGAAATTAAACATATATATATATTGAGACTTTGCAAATTTTGCAATACTTTACATGCAATGTATTGAACCAAATGTTTGCAAAAAGCTTTGATTTTTCCAGATTCCATTAAATAATCGGGAAACGAAAACAAAGCCAAGATAACGTTTCGTTGAAGAAGCAGTGTCAACCATTATTTTGTGTTAATTACCCAATAAAATATAAGTCATTTCACCAGGCCCTCAACTTGCCCTCTGTATACACGGGTTCTATGCATAAATTGACAGGAAAATGATTTGAAAATGTTTGCAAACGTTTGATTTCTTTAGAATGCACATTACAAATCTTTAAAATACTTTATTTTAAACCTCTATTCTTACCTCGCAAACAGCTGCTCCAAATATCCATTCACCCTTAATCTGTAGTACACGTTATTGTTGCAATAATCCCCCAGATTCAGCAAGTTGGAAAAAGGAGTGTAAGCAAACAAAATAGGCAATAAGTGTAGGTTTTTAAGGCAAGACAAAAACGTTTGTAAACAAGAAATTCAAAGGTTCAGGAACAAGGATTGTAATAAAAAAGGAAGGTTATATATTTTTGTTATGCAATGCGGTTTGTCATCAAAGGAGAAACCCGGTTGTTATTCATTGGTAAGGTGGAACCATAAGACGGTTGTAATGGGTTAAGGTAGACCATCCGGAAAAATCGTTGCGAAAGATCATCATCATCCAAAAAGGAGTCAGCCACAATGAGGAGAAGGCATCACCGAGACCAAAAAGAAGCGTCACAAAAGAGAAAAGAAAGACATACGATTGATCACTTTAAACCGCTTTTAGCATCACCATCACCACTTTCTTGCTTTTCTTGATTCTACTTTTATTATTGTGCTTCTATGTCTTGCCGTAACTTGCTCTTTGTATATCACTTTTAGTATTGCCAGTATTACCTTTTGACTTAATATAGTGGTTTTGTGAATTTTGCCCAAATCTGCTGTAAATAAAAACCTTTCTCTAGTTCCTTCCCCCTTCAACATACAACTTTTGATGAGTTTTTAGAAAATTGAATTTATAGAAATGCACAAATTTCGTACCAGAATATGCTTTTATGAACAAAGTTGTTAAATGCTACAGATTTTTTAATTCAAAAACAAGCTCTGGCAAGCAAAGAACTCTTTTCGATTTTTATTTATTTATTAGTAATTTTAATTTTATTCTATATAATGATTTTCAACGTCTTGCTTGACATTCAAAGTCGCAATAAAGGTCCATGTCAGTTTGATTTTAAAGGAAATGAAGATATTAAACAATGGAAAAAACAAAGTGCATAATCTTTTGACTCTTTCACAATGGTTTCAGTATCTCAAATGACATGACGTATACCTGACACTGTGCAGAATTTTAATAATAAAAAGAAAATGAGATGTGTCTAGAAGTAAATTTATTTATAAGGATTTGAAAAAACGGCCACCAAATGTGAAAGTACTGTACTCATCCAGTTGTCAAGTTAATTCTAGTATTGTCGCCACATTTTTCATTATAATCATTTCGGTCTATTATTCCCAAACAAAACTCAAAATTGGATATTATGTGGAGTATGATGACAGCTAAAACCATTGTTATAATGGTGGAATTCAAGCACATCTTTGCATGCAAAACCGCAACGGAATTTAATTTGAAATGGTTGTTGACGTTCAACGAACATACTTGAGAATCAACACAATTTTTCAACGAAACGAGATATACATTTTGTAGATTAATCTAAACTTTCTTTCTAGGAAATATTTGACTTTGTGCTCATCCACTCATCAACCATAATTTTTCATACTTGTCTAGTAGGTTCTCTGGTGCAGAAACCTTTGCATACGTTTTCGGCTTTATTACATAAAAAGAGTAGTAGCCAATTTAGACTTACTTATATCAGGTACGCAATATTTCTACCATTATTATTACAATGAAAGTCTCTGGCTTGCTGTACGATTTCCGGGCTCCCAGAGCAAAATAAAGATGAAAGCGGGAAGAGAAAGTAAAAAAGAGAGAAATGGGATATGGAATGCTTCATTGAGCCAATATATTATTCTCATTGCTGCTGACGAAGAGGATACGGATAAAGTATAAGCACGGATGAAAAAAAACAGCGCACTAGCTCGAGCTATCTTTACCCTTCTTACTTGAGAATGTTTTAATAACGCACAAAATTATATTATATTATATCGAGTCTAGGCGTTCTCCTACCTATATCAATTTCCCAGCCTAGCATTAAGTTCTCCGACTTCTAAAACTCTTTCATCCATTGAAGTTTTATGCATATTTTAAAATCATTGTTTAAATTACAAAACCCATATCAAGTTGGTTCACGTTCTAGCACAAAAATACTTGAATTTTTTAAGTTTTCGCTTAAAAATAAGTTGATACAACTTTTTAAATTAAAGAAAATTTGCATCAAATTATTTAAAAATAGGAGTTGAAGATCAATTATTTTAAGAACCAAACCGCACCTCAAAGAGTCAAAACTTTACCGTCGTTGTTGAAATTTGTTCAGGTTGTAAAGATGGTGAAGGTTAGGGGTAGGAGTAGGAGAACTCGGAAAAGGTATAGGGTGGGATAGTAAGCAGGGTGGGATGATGATGGGTAAGAGAACGCCGGCATCCTTTTATATTAACTGATAAACCGTGAGAGTACACTCTAGTTACTTCATGAAGTACTCTTAATAAGGGACCTTTGAGCCCTATTGTGTGTTAATTCCATTTAAATTCCACTGCTCCTATAACTATTTGCCTGTATATATGTACAATTTTCTCAAAACTGAAAAATAATACTAATTTTACGCAAGGGACATAAAAATACTGACAATAATGAAGCATATAGGTAAACCTACTGCTGATATTACACTATTGGATTCAACTCACAATCCGCATTATAATTTTTATCAAATTAATTCAAGCATGACACCAAGTTATAGGATTCAGAGGGAGAAAGTATCTCTCGAGTCTAATTTTCTTTGCTACTTTTATTTTCCACAAACACTGCCTCCATGTATGCTCTACTATTATTATGGCCAATACTAAAACCAAACCCATTCTCTATTCAATTCAAATCGAACATGAGAGCGTAATTGAAAATCTGTAGCCCTTACGCAGCTGTTGGAGTAGCTTCATTTAAATGTTTTATCTCATCAAAAGTAAAAACAAAGCGATTGAATTTCTGCCTCAAATATTATTTTCAAAATAAAACGTACTCATTACTTGCTTGCCTCAACTTTCGTTTGTAAAGGGTCCCATACCCACAACTAGAATTTCGAAGAGAAAGAAACTATAATACGAACAAATTGACAATCGGTTTATATTACCCGAAATATCCATAAAAGTCTAACCAGAACTATCGTCACATTATGAATGAATGCGAGAGCAATCAATGCAAATTCTGATTTCATATTGCAAGCTTTATTACTGGAAGACTGATTTGATAAATCCAATTCATGAGAATACGACTCTACCAAACCATTGAACCGCGTAGACCGGAGATCCACTAAAAATAAAAGAGGAAGAAAAGGAAAAATAAATAAAAAAGAGCTCTTTACTGCTTCCGCCCGTTGGACACTAGTGGAAATGACAAAAAAAAGTCCAGACAATGAAGAGATTAGACCATCCACAGAAGAACCATGAGTTTCTCTGCATTCAATCTACGTGCTTGAAAAACAAAGAGTGTCCTACTCCATATACGTTCCAAAAAATATATGCTCATCTCGTCTATATTGTATGTGATTCATCTCACTTCTATCAGCCTCAGCAGCAACAACATAGCAGTAAAGAGTTGGGGTTAAGAGGAAAAAAGCCGTCATTTCATTACCATCTATCTGTCATTCATTCTCTTATTCATTCATGAGGTATTCGGTAAATTACATTGAAAAGAATCAAATGGGAAATCTATGTAAGACATACCACCACTATACTACTTTCTCCTAGCAGAGAAAGAAAGAAAAATAATAAGTAATGAAGTGTATCACATACAACTGGTGGTTAAGCGCATTATTATGATTGTTCTCCCTTGCTTTCTCTTTTATATTCCTGCTTTCCCCCTTCCTGTTTTCTGGCAGTGATGAAGTGAACTAAGTTGATGGTGTTCTGTTTGTCTGCCTTTTTATCTAGACTAGAAATAAAATTTACTGTTCAAAACTTTATATGCCCATATACGATTTGCAATATAGATTTGCAATATCTACATACATACTATTATCCTGTTATACGAAGAAGATATTTCACTTTCATCATCATCATCATCATCCCTATACAAACTCATTTTCTCTCTTTGTAGAGCAACTTCTACTATGAGAAGGCTAAACATTTACTTGCATGAAAAAATAACGATATCCGTTCTTTAATACTTATTATTGGCTTTTTCATTTTTTACACAAACCAAGAAGAAAGAATAAAATGAGAATTTTGAAAATAAAACATCCATCTTCCGTCCACAAACTTTATCACAACATCTAAAATATTTATAAGTAGGTAATAAATGGGATTGTAATAGTCAAGAAATCGCTTAGTGCTAGATAGGAGCAAAAATATTATGTAAGAATGCAGGTTTACAACTTACACTAATAACTCAAAGTTATAGATAGTTGAGAAGCAAAAATAATTAAATCGACCGTGTGTAGAGCTTTAAAAGAGCTAATTAGTTAGTTTACTCTTTTTTAAAATTCAAAAATTACTTACTAGGAGTATAAATTGAAGCATCCCAAATGCGAAATGTGAAGTACTAATATTTCACTTTTCAAAATAAATTACTTAAAAGGATATATCACACTGAAAACGCTGCAAAAATAAATTTAGGAAAATTACTTTTTACGATAAAG
>JAHZNK010000236.1:0-10155 GCA_027744615.1 Lepidocyrtus cf. nigrosetosus NNG-2020 | reverse complement strand
CCTGACAGAAAACAACCAAAAATGAAACAGTTTAAAATGAACCGTAAATAATTAATCTTGGATATAAAGAAAGTGCAGAAAAGGTTTCACAAAAAATGAATTAGCTAATGAATACAAAAACTGAAGGATTTTAGTTATTGGCATCGCCTCTTAAAGATGTTTATCGTTTTATGACTTGACATAAAATATAAACATTTTGTACAAAACACTGTACATTGCAAAATGATTTCTTAAAACTTTACAAGTCCAAACGTTTTCGAGTTAGTCGGCGGCTCGCTGCTCGGCGGCACAAAAATTCGATAAACATTCGTAATTTGTTTCTTAATTCAAGCAACAAATTAATTTTAAAACACAAACTATAAGAGAAAAGTACATATAGATATGAGGAGACAATAGCAGATTTATTTTAGCACACTTTATAAGTACAGTGTTTGAAACTTATTTGCATTTTAAGCTTGATTGCATGAGGAAAATTATAACCCTGAACTATTCGTAGAATAAATTAGAGTACTATTCGATATGAATAGAAATTTCATGTGCAAAAATTCTCGAAATACGTAGGTATAAACAATTTAAACCTGGCCATTATTTAATCTAGGTAGTTACTATTCTACCAATTTATCTTCAAATCAAAATGTTTCCAGCTTTGCAACCGTGATGAAAGTTTGCAAATTGTTTTTGAAAGGAAATGTTTGCAATAGTAAAAGGAAAAGTTGGAGACTACAAATGAGAATAAATGATATAAGGAAAACATGTTTTAAATCTCGAATAGACTAATGGATAATTTAGTATGGAAGAAATAATGGAACTGGCAAACGATATTCGTATGTTGGGAAACGAACCGAATCGAATCCACAAGTATCATAGTTCATAATAGGGTATTTTAAAGAAACTCTTCTATGTGAGTCACATACTCTAAAACAGAAGCTGAAAGATTATCATGATGATAACCATCAAGACTAGTAGAGATGATGATATTTTAAGTGGAATAATGGGAGCAATACGCCCACTTCATCAATTTAGCAAGTAATTTTTCAAAAAGAAAGGTCGCGGTTCACACAAACAGCGATATTGACCCTCATCACGATTCAGGGTTTTCGTGCATGGAAAAACTTTCAGACTCGCTATAAAGTTGGCTACTGCTTTGCTTTTTTTGTAACGTTCGACAGCTTTTACAAAATTCTGGGAATTACATACCACCATGGTAGAACTGATTGAAGAGTTTTAAATCTGGAATTGCAAATCATAATCTAACGCTAGTCTGGTAAAGTTTTTTATTTAAATACCCAAACATACTTTTTAATTGATTAAAATAAGCAAATAATATAGATTAACATCAATTAATTGAAACTATTGCATTATGATAAACCAAGTTTACTTAATTTACGTTAAATGTCATTTTTGCCTGTTTTCTCCTTGAGCCGTCAAGGGCATTCTTTTCGTTATTAATTGCTATCGCTATAAAAAAGATATTTCGGCGGCTGTTATTTGATGTAGGGTTGCCGAGCTATTATTCCATCATCAATATGTTCATATTCATATATTTCTTTGCTATGACTAATTGCGTGCGACGGGTGTTAAGAAATTTATCACTTCCGCAATTTTGTGGTCTTATAATTTGTCGGCATGAATTCAACCAAGAATTTTTTGGAAAGTACAAAAACGCTCTACGCATTCCAGTTCATTTTTATTTGCTGTTTTAGCGCGTGTACTATCTGTTTACAATTAAAAAGTATTTCTGACTGAAAACCTTACCTTCATATAAAAATGAGCTACAATTATGTATGACGTTCAGACTCGAAATGGAGTCGACATTACGTGACTATTTGTGCGTATAGAGTTGGAGCCTATCAGATTTAATATCCTGATATGGTCAAAAAATAGGTCAACCTAATGTCTCCAGTCTCCAGTAATTAATTTATGATTTAATTACTTAATTATCCTATAATTTGTTTTTCTTTGATTAGTTCGCTTTTTAACTTCGATAAGAATTTTTATAATTTGTAAACAAGCTTAGATCCGTGGTGTTATTCCTAACCACTTATTAACTGTTATTGCATAATAAAAAATTGTTCGATTTCCTAAAGCTTATTCATTATTGTATTCATAAAATGTAAACTTTTAAGGCAAATTTTATAAATTGATTTCTGGATAAAACTAGACCTAGTGGGTGACATTGAATGGTGTTATACTCGATTCTCAGTTTATGAGGGAGAAAAGTGTCATCATAGGTCATACAAATACTCAAATACTGACTTTTACCCTTTCCAGGAGGTGTATGGACGATTGGTCACGTCATCATGATACAAAAATTGTATTTCTTTTCTTATGTGAATTGCTTTATAAATTAATACGCTTTTCTGCCTAAATTTTGTTTGGGGCAAAATGATACTAGAAAATAATTATCTTCTAGAATTCACTCTTACTCAATGCGTAATGGAAAAATCGTTTTATCGAATTATCATTTTAAAGTAGAATAAAGCAAAATGAGTAACTGCTCAACTCGATCTTTAGGGATCGTTTGATGTTATCCAAAGATAAGGCTTGCTTAAAAACAACGTACAAGACAATCCCAAAATAATTCTAGTTTACTAACTAGCTTATAGAACTTATAGAACAATTAATTAGCAGCTTCTTCTGACTCTGACTTATTCAAACAAATTAAGTATTCTATTATCTAAATATCATCTTATAATTTTTATACCTAAAGGTTTTTTTCACGGCTCTTTATGCATGCGAGAGCATGTCTCCTCTTGTTAATTCGTCTTTTCAAATTTTCGATTTAGACTCTTGTTAGAAAGAAAGTGGCAAAGATAAAAATAAGTATAATCTTTGCAATTTTTATTAGTATAATTTTTGCAATTGAGCTACTTAAAAATTTCTTGCGTCATATTTTAATTTTTGCGATTTGGGGATGAGAATTCAGCTCAATAAGATGATAAGCCAAATAAACTTAAGAATAAACCATGAAATATTTTATGATGATTTCACATGCAAATGATTTTGACAACGATGTTTTCAAGTAGCAGAAAAAGTTGCTCCAGGATGATGATCATTAAGATTCACACTTGTCTTCATTTTAATTAAAGCATTTTGTAGCAAAGAAAATACTTTAGACAGAGAAATTTAGCTTTAAAATTAGGCAATGTGGTGCAGATGAGCTAAAGAATTTCATGACGAACAGATTCAGCTTTGCAATATCTGGAGTAAAACACATGCGAAGCGTGACGGAGTGGGTGAATACACTACTGGAGAATANATTTTCTTTGTCATATAAACAATAAACACTAGCGTGACGGAGTGGGTGAATACACTACTGGAGAATAGACTTTCCAGGTTCTCTTGTTGATGATGACGGTGGCGATGAGTAAAAAACGGGGTTAGATTCCGATTTAACCAGGTGGAAAAATGTATGATGTGTTAATAAAGATATGAATCTTAATAAGACATACAAAGTTATTAATGTTTTTGCTACCCCCCATGTCACGCCAGTGTTTATTGTTTATATGACAAAGAAAATGAGATATTGTGTACGCCACATTTCTTTACAATGATGTCAATTTTATATAACCGTTGGTAATTGTTTTAAAAATATTGAAAAAGCAAGCATAATTGCCAACAAATCCATGATTATCATTACCATTCCCTAACAAGTTCTACCTACAACCCAAAACTCATTTAAAAGGTTGACTTTAAGAAATTTACCATGAAAGTGTTTTTGACCATATTTTTATGTTTTACAAGCTGCTTGCGTACCGGAAACAGATAATGAGCACTAATTTGCATGAATTACAATACCTTTTCAGATTAAAACTTTTTAGCAAGACGAATTAATTCAGTTTAAGAAAATTAAATGTATTTTTTAGATTTTTTGAAACTACATTTCTGAATTTAATATGATTAACTTCACAGAAATCCTCTTTCGCCTGGATCGTAATTTTTACGATAACACGACAAGTCCGGATATCCTGGACGCTCTGACATCTGCGAAGGAGGGTGTAGTAAACAGGATTGCACAAGTTTGCCAAATAGACAATCTACTTGAGGGGCCAACGCCAGACACTGCAAGCTTAAAATGGAACTATTACAATTCCGTTTTCTTTGCATTTACCGTCGTAACCACCATTGGTGAACAAAAAAAATTTTTAAATAAAAGTTTGAACTTGCGAACAACAGACAATGTAAATATTTGCATGATTATTTGCAGGTTATGGCCACCTTTCCCCTTCCACTTCGCTTGCCAAAGGTCTGATGATAATTTATGCTTTGTTTGGAATACCGCTAAACGGTATTTTGCTCAGTGGGATTGGAGATTACTTCAGTAATAAGGTAATTACTATGTTAATTAATACTTTCAGCTTGAACAAGTATTTTTTGCAAATGGCAAATTTTTAAAAGTATGTTAACTTTGAAATGCTATCTTGAAAGGACGTAAAGGGTAAAAACAATCAATCAGCAAAAACATTGTTTTTTGTAGTGTTAAACTGAATTTTAAAAGGGTTAGCCTATAATTATGATGTCATATTTTGTAGATTATCAAAGTGCATCAGAAATCCAAGGATAAGAAATATAGAGGCAAGTCGTTAACTCTAGTCTTTGAGATAATGTTTTATCTCGTTCCCGGCATCATCGTTTTTATAATCATCCCAGCTGGTATCTTTGTTTTAATTGAGAATTGGACGTTTCTTGATTCCATTTACTATGCATTTGTTTCATTAACTACGGTAAGACACTAACCAAAAACTGCAACTTATAAAGTAATTCTTTGATCAATGCATAAATATCTAAATCAATTCAATGTTTTTCTTACATTTTAGATTGGGTTTGGTGATTACGTAGCAGGTAAATTCTTGAGTTGTTTCCCTAATTGAAATAATCTAGTTGGTAATATAAATCAAACAACATAACTTGAGTACTGAACTGAATTTTATAACTTTAGGAATGGGTGACGGACACAATGTTTGGCTATGGCTCTACAAGGCGTTTATCATAATCTGGATCACGTTTGGTCTTGGATACTTGATCATGATATTGGGCTTTATAGCGAAAGGCATGAAATCAAAGAAGGTGCGGGGAATATTGGATAAGCGTTTATCAGGAATTCGCAACACTAAAGAAAAACTTTCCAAAGATATTGACTACATGCGAAGAATTGTAAACGAGTTATACATGATGAAAATCAAGCCAGCGTATGATGTAAACGGAGTTGAGGACGGAGAAGACCCAATTTCCGATAAATTTGGCAACTCTGTCCCTGGTAGACTAAGAACGAGAAAACCTTCCTGTGTACGATTTGAGAGGAGATGCAGCTCTTTGCCAAAATTAGTTGTTGGTGAAGCTGGCAAAACAAATCAAGCATTTGAAGATGACGATGGAAAGCAAGTTGTAACGTCAACATCGTCAAGTACAACAAAGGTCCAGCCTAAATCTATTTTAAAAAGAAGATTATCAGATTCCGCCATCAACCAGTTAGAATGGGACGACTCTTTGGATAACCTGAGGAGGGGTTCCATTTCACCAGAGGAAATGTTGGACGCTGTCGTAAACGCCTTGAGTGGAAACATGCAGAATGTGATTGATGCAGTGGATGAGCTAAATAAATACGAGGAAGAGGTAGAAAACGATCCACATTTGCATGGCCATGAAGAAAGTGAAGGATCTCCAGATGAGGATGAGAAGAGCGACAGTACAAGAAAGCGAAATAGGGGTGATATTGAAAATGGATTAGTGGGCTTGCCAAAGAAGGGTAAATTCAGCGCAATTAATTAATGTTTAGTTTGGTGAAATAAATCTAAATTAGTAAAATTAAATCCTAGGAGAATCAATCAACCATTTGGGCCATTCATGGGACCTTAGCAAAGTACCCGAATCCGATGAAGAGGGCTTACTTGATGGAGGACTTAAGACTGAACAGAAATTGGAATGCGTTGTGATACACAATAAGTCAAATGGGGAAGATGTTGTGGATGGGCCTAATGGACAGGCTCCAGCAAAGGGCCCTACCCAATCCTTTATAGAAAAGGTTGGAGACGCTTTTCGGAAGATTTCAGGCACTGGTACGCCGCCGGAAACCCCGTCAAGAAAAATCTCAAGAAATGAGTCTGATGCCAGGAAACGGTTAGAAGCAAGATTATGATGATGCTATTTTACTAAAAAAAGGATTTAAGGATTTTAATTTTAGTGGCATGATAACCTTTTGCAAAATTTAAAATGCTTTTTACGGAATGCAATGGTTTACTAACTACTTTTGGTCAGAGGAGGTAAAAGTGAATTGTGCTGAATCTCATCCAGATCAGTATGAAAACGTTAAAGAACTACATGTTTGTATTAATTACTAGTCGCAATAACATAGTTAGTTTAGTATAGAACAATGTGCTTTTACTGGTTAAATTTGGCTTGCTGGTCTGCCAAAATTATTTTAGACAAGTTTAGATAATCGCTAACCTAACCTTCAACATTCCGGATAGTGATGATGGGTAAAATGCAACTGAAATAGAATGTGATGTAAAAACTTAAACCTTATAGGGTTAAGTAACTAGTAATTAATTTTTAAACTGTGGCTAATTTTAACTAACAATCGCATGCACTGTATAGAATAACAATAACATAGTTTTTAAATAATTTAAAATATTTGTATTCAGAGGCCTTGATGTGATTTACTGCATGTTTGATTGGTAACCAACTTTAACTGTGCTGTACCATTTGGGTCCAATGATTTGGGAACACTACAGTCCAGGGATTTTCATTTTACATTGTTTTTTCTACAGGAAAATCTCGCACGAGCCAGAAAGATCCTTTTCAGGATTGCGCTGTCCAAATCAATTTCAATATGGCTCTTTTTCTTGCCGCTCTCCCTCCACTCTCTCGCGTCAAAAGCATTCCACTTCGGAGCAACCTGACTTTAGTCAAACTGACTTTCATTCCCCTTATTCACCTTATTCCCACGTACCCCAACACCACCAATACGGCCATGGGATGAAACATTTTAGCCTCAGTCCTCATGCGAATGCTGAGGACTTGCGTAAAATCTCTCAAGAAAGTCATTTCTCTTCGATGAGCACATCCTCTTATCAAACAATCGATGAAATCATCACCAGTGCTCGAGCTACACGTAAAAACACCCCAGCGCATTATCATCCAAGCAGTCCACATCCGCCATTAATGGAAGGCGATGTAGTTGACGGAGCAGGAGGGGCCAACGATGGAAGAATGTCCATGGAATCTTCAACCTCTTCTTTAGTCCATTTTCTAAAAGCACTCGACAACGTACAAGATCGTTTAAAGAAAAACTCCACCTGTTCTGATGCTTCCTTTTCGGATTCATATTGTTACTCGGATGACCTGAGCAATTCATTTGGCCCAAGTTCATCTGCCAAATCTATCAGTTCAAGAAAAAGCGCATTCAAGCGTACAGTAATCCCAGTACAAGGAAAGAACAGGAGACGGAAAAATGGCATATTCCAGCCCGGATTTTCTTACTCCAATTTCGGATATGAAGGTGAAGAAGAGGAGGAAGAGGAAATTGCTGCAGGAATCAGTGGAAGCGTTGTAGCTTCAACAGAAGAATTTTCAAAAAGTAACGGCGTGTCTTTGGCAGCTAATCATAGCACAATGAGTAATGGAAGTGCAAATGGCAGCGGCAGTAATTATAGCAATACTATTAAGAAACGGTAAGTGACTGTGATCAATTTACTTATTTTGTTATGCCAATCTGGTATGTAAATATTTTTTGTAATACTTAAATAATTGTATGTGAGTTGTGTTTCGATTTGTTCCCTACTTTTACTTATTTAAAAAAGTGTTTGAGTTTAAGAAACTGAATATAAAGAATGATAAAAAAACTTGATTGATGCAAACAAGCCAAATATTATACAAAAATTTACTATGGACTTATCCACGCATGTTGAGATGATTATTTATAGACAACTAGACCAATGAAGTACCTTAATACCTTTGCATAAAGGTAAATTCCATTTACTATTTGTACCTTCAACCATCATTTAATTTTTTATAAAAAGCGTTATAATTTATAATAAAAACTGTCGTAATGAAAGATATATTGTTTATTAAAAAATGGTTTTCATTCTTAACTATAAAAGTAACACACGGTAAGTCAAGGTAAATAAGTATTTCTAATGTAAGTAGTGTTTGTTAAGTTTAATTCGTTTATATAAATGAGTAGAAGTGGTAATTCTTTGTATTAAAACTTAAAATCTGTATTTGTATTGACATTAAATAATTGTTATTTTTGTTGAGTGTTCAAGTAAAGCAGCTAATTTTTTTGAATAACCCATGCAGGAAATGCAATAAATTCAATAATAAGTCAATGTATTTTTGCAACTCGTATTTATTTTTACGAAAGCATAAAAATGCAATATAGTAATTACATAATTGATCTTTTTACAAGGTTTTACAAGCACTATTTACATTCATTATACATTCAATAACCTAACATTTTAACTGTTAATCCATGCAGGAAATGCAATAAATTCAATAATAAGTCAATGTATTTTTGCAACTCGTATTTATTTTTACGAAATACGCATAAAAATGCAATATAGTAATTACATAATTGATCTTTTTACAAGGTTTTACAAGCACTATTTACATTCATTATACATTCAATAACCTAACATTTTAACTGATAGAAAAACTTCAGAACAAGATAATATAACTCCCGTAATTTTAAAACCTAAAGTTATCTACCAGTCGGATTTATTTAATTTATTAACTATTTCTGTTTTCAATTTCCAATACTTAAATTTAATTAACTTTTGGATAAAATCAATTTCTTAATATAAAACGTCTAATTTTTCTTACACATGTACTTAAAAACTTTTGAAGATTACGTTTAAAATCTGTGGGGCATGTCGGTATGTCTTTAAAAACAAAATAGTTACTATCTAAAAAACAAGTTAAAATTAAGTAGCGCCGTTTCAAATTCAAAGCTATTTTAAATTTCTTAGATCCTCAGAAATTAAGAATAAATGTATACAAGTTTCGTTATTTCGACTTTAAAAACCTTTACAAAAAATTCCAATGTGATCTGCATATAGCTATACTAAATAAAAATAAAGTCCAATTTTCAAACTTTCATTAAAATTTAGTTTCTGAAAAAATTCACTTCTAATAGTAATAACATTATTTCTAACAACATATATATTTTTTTAAAAAAATAAAGAGATTAGCTTCAAGAAGTAAGTCTGAAAGGGTCCAAAGAATCTATTGGAAACTCGTCATTGTGAATCCCTCTACTAAATCCCAATTTCATTTCTTCAATTTTCTTGTCCAAAATTTGGAGCGCGTTGTCAATATTTTGAGGAGGCTGTTGTGCCTTATTTAAAGTATTATTTAAATTGTTCTGAAAAGTGAACGCGTTAGCCGTTCCTTCCGTTCCATTTGATGCAAATAGGCCACTTAAATTGCTGTAATTTTTTCCAGATCCGTTGCTTGTCGTTGATGACAGTGACACATTGTCAACGCCGTTGATGTTGAATCCATTAGTATTTCCATTTGTCAATGGAGCGGATGTCGTATTAGCAAAAGGACTGGGATTGCTGAGCCCATTCATGGGCGCTGATGGAAACGCAGCATTAGTTTGTGTGGAAAACACATTATTTGTTGTTACAGAGCCGTTAGCGTTTCCGTTAGTTTTAGAAAAGTCTGGCATGCCAAATGGATCTGGAGAAGTGAAGAATGGGTCAGAACCAAATATGTCAGAAGATGATGACGTGTTTGTCGACCCATTCACGTGATTTTCTGTTTTCTTGCCTTTTGGTGGCGGAGAAACTGCAAAATCAAGAAATATGTTAAAATGGATCTGCCACAAAATAAAATTGTTTGCAAATGTGCATATCGTTAGTTAAATTTTGGTTACTTCTTGGTGGCGCTTCAATTCCATCCGGAGCGCCTCTTGGCTTTGGCTCAGACTCCCCATCAAACAAGATGCCATCCTTTGATTCTTGTGCCTTCTTTTCGATTTCATTAGCAGTTTTAGCAAAGTCTCTAGAAGATTATCAAAATATTTGCCAGGTTAATGGGGTATTTTGAGTTTGCAATCAATAAAGCCAAAATCATCATATTTTATCATCAATGTTTAAACTTACGCAAAAATGTCATTGGCCATATTATTTGCCGGTCCTCTTGGCGGAATGG
>JAHZNK010000235.1:0-13303 GCA_027744615.1 Lepidocyrtus cf. nigrosetosus NNG-2020 | reverse complement strand
ATAATATTAATCTTTAGCAAGTTTTATTTCGAGTAAAATCGAACTAATAGATCTTGTTTTAGCTAAATCTAGCATGCGTCAAAGCAGTCGCGCTTTAATCAGGTCGGGTTTAGTTGATAGGATTATGATTATGATAAAGAAGTTTAGGAGATATCTCCAGTTCTGGGGATGGTGGTAGTAGGAAAAAGTTAGACATTTGACCTTCATACAGTTTTATTTTGCTAGAAATTATGTAGCCTAGTTTTTTCCATTTAACCCAATAAGTACGTAACTTTAGCTGGTGATGATGACTGCCATCAACCATGTGAAGGATTGGTTTATTGGTTATTTATTAATTTAGCTAAACTAAAGTTGTATTATTTTGCATTTTTACAGGAGATAGACTACCACAACAAAAATGCCGGTTTTGTCACTGCCCTGGCCCCGTGTCCCTGTAGACCTTTTGGAATACTTTCCAATTAGAGTACCGTTCCCATTCATGAGAATTGCGTCTATTTTGCCACAGTCGATTAATGAGCCATTTAAGTAAGTGGGATAAACTCCACTATTCTGTCATGCATTATCATTATGTAGTCCACCTATGAACTATAATTAAATATTTGGTAAATAACTTTTTTACAGAGCCAGCCTGCTTTCCCTTTTCAAACTTGCCTGGTCTGCAAAGCTACAAATCCCTGTTCTCATAACTGTGGTATTCATGGCCTGTGACATCCGTCTTCAGCTTGAAATTAACATAATTTGGGAAGCAAATAATCGTCAACAAGGCAATCAAATACAGGGACAAGGAAGCAGAAATGCGGGTGGGCGTCTTGCAGCTAGGGAAGATATGCGTCGAGCGGCACTAGTTGGTGCAGCGTTGTACCAGCAGCAAAGAAGAAGACTCATTCAAGAAATGAGGGCCCAGCAAGAACGGCAACGAGAAGCAACTCGTCGTAGACCACAGAATGAGATTCCTATTGTAGCTCCTCTAGCTTTAGAAGAGGACAGTGATTTAGACGGTTCGCAAGATAGTGACGGACTCTTGGACAGTGACAGTGACACGTTAACATGTAGTAGAAGAAGCACCACAAGTGAGGCAGGAATGTTTGGAAGCGATGAGGTGGACAGCAGCGATACAGACACGGAAGGTGCTGAAGACAATGGCGGAAATAAGGAAAGGCAAGTAAAAAAGAAAAAGAAGAAACTAAAACGATCCCGTCCTTCATCTCGGGAACCTATTAATGGTGAAAGAGCTGACGATGATACCAGCTCAGAAGAAGATGGTGATGATGACGATGAAGATGAGGACGATGACGATGAAGATTTTGGAGGGGGAAGTGGAAGAAATGGTGGAGGAGGTTCTAGTCATTATGGGGGAGGTGGTGGTGGAGGTGGTAGGGATAGATACGGTGGTTATGATCACGATTCCGATGTAGATGAAAACTCAAATGATGAATCGGGTCCCTATTCGTCTCCGCTTGTGGTTGAAGTTGAAATTAGGCACAGATCTCAGTTTCCACCTACTCCTTCTGAACCAAATACTTCTTCGTTCTCATCTATAACGAGCTACAAAATTAATATAAACAAGCCAAACTATTTTCAATCGATAGGACCCGTTAACGCTACCACTTACAACCAAAGTTATTATAAAAGTGTTTTGGAACTTTTGTGGCCTCTTCATTTGCTGTAGCTGTCCTTCTTGCAAACACGATAATAATAGTACTGTTTACAAAGATGGGTAAAAATTGCATGAAACTTGTGTCTGTTGTTAAATAAATGTAACATTGCGCAATCAATTTTCTTGTCAGATCGCAATTTCTGTACTTTTAGTGTAGGTAATTAAATAAACTGAAACGATTGTGAAATGCAGTGAATAGAAAATAGCTTGTAACTTACCAATTAAGTATTTAAATAATCGGGTATAATACTAGCAAGTTAATAACAAACAAGTTTATATTTTTGTGAACGTAAGTAAAGCTTAAAAAAGATTCCTGTTTTTACTATCCTTTTAGTAGGTTACAATTTAAAATAGTAACAAACAGAACTGACTTGTACAATAATTTCAGAGTTTACAGTTTGTAAATGTAAATATCGTTTTAATTTGACGTTTATACGTACTGTCACATACTTTAGTAACTAAAGTTTAGTTGTAGCGATTATGCATATTCATTAATTACCCAGTATTATGATAAGTTTACAATTTGTGATCGTTTGTAATATCGTCGTTTACAGAGTTTATCATTAATATCATTATCACGTTATTATATAAATAACCGAATATGTTAACTTATCTGCATATTATGAATGAATCGTTTTTTAACGCGAAGAAAGCTAAAGTCGGGAAACTATATTAGTGATACAAACCTAGAAACCGAAAAGGAAAAGAAACTATTGTACTTGTTACAAACAAACTTACAATTTGTTTAGTGGTGACAAAATATTTTTAATTAAGCCTATGTAAGTAAATCTTAAGTTTAGTAATATTATACAAACTAAACAGATCCAACCATAAACATGATTCCTTCCGAAGTAAATAAAAGTATTCAACTATGAATTCAACTAGAAAACGTATTATGTGTTTGATTGATTGACATTAAGTTTGCCAAGGTTCCGTATTTACATCTTTATTTATTTGTGTAAAATGTTATCTAAAATCAATCTTTTCATTTTTTCGAGAAGTTTTTCATGCGCCTAATTATTTTTTGAGAGAGACCTCCACTCAACTTTACATATTCTAAAAACTGCGCATCGTATTTTTTGATAATTTTTTACAGATTCAGATAATTTAAAATATGCGCTTTTCACTATTTGTCATCGTTAAGTACGTTTATCTTACTTTTCTACTTTTGCAATGCTCGTCCTTTCTCCCTCCTGCATTCGCAAACAAAAGGGTGAACTATGCTGGTTCTCTCATGCCCATGGATAGCGTAATCTCATATATTAAGAGTTTCCTTGCCAAGACTTCATCCCTTGATAATATGAATGAGCGACACTTTAACTCTGAGGAATATGCCGAAGACCTGTATAGCAAAATTGGGAATCTAATGCCTGTAGAAACATTTGTCAAGTGGTTGATGCACACGAAGGAAGTGACAGATAAAATGGAAAAGAAGAAATCATTACTGGATCAATATGGAAAAGTTCTTAACACCCCTTGTAACCCTGTTTCTACTTTTCCACACACTCTTCGCAAAGTTCTCCAAAATTGGGAAGATAACCAAACACAAGTTCTAGAAGAGCTGGAAAATTGGTATAGGAACAATGAGCATCTTCTTCCCTACGAGCTATGCAACAGATTTCGTGGCTTAACCTGTCAAAATAAGAAAGCCCTGTATCCAGAAACAGACGGAGGTAAAGCTACTACCTTAACTTCCGAAGCAGACAAAGCTACCTGCCAGTGCGACGGAGATTCCATGAATGTTGGCTTCTTTAAACCAAATATGACTTATTTCAATAAGTTGAACTCTCACAAGGCCGTCACCCATCCAGAAGGATGTTATATAAGACCTTGGAAGCGTTGCAATCACTTATCCACCATGGATAGCTTCTTTGATGAATGGCACACCACCCCGGGAGCGGAGAAGAAGATTCTAGCTCAAATAGCATTTCCATTGGCCAGGACTCATCGCTGTAAATTTGGAACATATTGCCTTGACCTTATCCCAGGAATGAAGGAGCCAATTTGCTGGTGTACTACTGAAAGTCAAGATCCAGAATGTAGGGTGACCTTGAAACCGAATTCTACTGAATCCGAATCCTATCAAACTTACGTGCCTCCGTTAGGGTCTGTGGAGCTGATTAGACTTAGGAAAGCTTTTCAAAGAATTATTATCCCAGCTACAGACATTAGAACACCTTGCAGTCCAGATTATAGCGAACAACTCAGAAAATTAGTGAATGAAGCCGGAGGAGAACCATCCAAAACTGATTCTCTCAAAATAATGAAAACTTTGATAGAAAGGAGACTCCACGTTTGTGACTTTAGGAAAGGATACGTCTGTGATCCAAGAGTAAAAACTTGCAGGCGTATGAACGCTGTTTGCGAAATGCCTGGACAGGTCCAAGTAGGGAAGAACAAAGCGTCCTGTGTTAACGACGTTGGGTTTCAATGCCAAGCAGACGAAGATTGTGTGGAGAAGGCGAAATGTCAATATTTTGAAGAGATCTCTGACTCCATTTGCACATGTAAACAAGGCTTTGGCGCTCACTGTGGCTTCAGAAGAACTCCTTTCTTTGGAAGAAGGTACCTCCCGAGGGTATCTGGCTTTGAAGGTGGAGATTTCATAAAATACCAAGCAGAAATCTTCAGAGCTTTATTAAACTGGGAAGATGCTATGCAAAAGAACGTCGGAGAAAGTTGCAACCCTACTTTTGGAAGAACTTCCATGGAGCTTGTAAGTTATTTTGGGTCTCTAAAGATGTACGATAAGGAACGGGGTGGAAAACTCCTGGAACAAGCAAAACAGTTGGCAACGGATGCACAAGAAGGAAAGCTCTGCAAATACAATAGATTCTTGAGATGCGATGGAATCCAAAGAACCTGTGTTCCCATGTTCGGAACAAAGATATTGTCAGTGAAAGAGAGTAAATCTCGTTGGAACGTAGTTGTAGAAATAGACGAAGCAGAGGAATGTGACCCACAGGACTTGCCCAAAGTTTTCCGCGTGTTTCATAACTTTCCAATGTAAGGACGGTTTCTATTGTGATGGAAATAAGAAGAAATTTTGTATTCCAGAAAAATGCAGGAATTTGCAAGCTTCCTCATCAAAAACAGGAAAAGAAGGTAAAGCAAAGGGAGATGAAAAAGAGGATGGGAATGCAGAGTCTGGAGGGGAAGATGAGCAGTCTGAAGACAAACTTGCTTTAGCGAAAAAATGCGCTATTGCTAAAGCAGGTATTCAAGGAAGGAGCGTTTACAGGGCTTGGGCAGGTGGTCGAGGAAGGACAGGTGATGATGATGATCTAACACCAAATCCAGCCCCAGATGATGGTGATGATGATCCTACTACTACTACTCCGCCACCTGTTGATGATTCTACTACATCCACCTCGTCCACTCCCCCTCCTGATCCTATGCCAGATCCTGATCCTGTGCCAGATCCAGACCCTTCTCCAGTTATCTCCACTGAACCTGCTCCTGTGACAGGTGATCCTGCGCCTGACCCTTCACCACCTGACCCTTCGCCGATTGATACAACTCCACCTCCACCTTCAGGTCTTTTGGGAAGTTCTTGCTCTGATGGGGGTGAATGTCAAACAGATAAGTTTCTTTATTGCGCTACTGCAGACGGACCGGATAAAGTTGAAGCTGACGTTCATATCAGTGGTGCAACATGTAAATGTTTAGTGGGGTTGTGGACAATTAACGAAGCTTGTTATATCCCTCATGGTAAAGTTTTAACATTTAAGTATTAGCTAAATACTTATTTGACTTGCATTGCTAATCCATCAATTGTATCATGTTGTTTTTGTAGGTGAACCCTGTGGCAATACCTTTTCCGAATCTTCCGAAATGAAGGAAGACAATCCCAATCTAAGTGGAAATATTCCAGATTGCGCTCCACCAGGCATATGTACTGTTATCAATCAATTCAATTTCTGTCAAAGTAAGAACGAAGATGGTCATATTTTCATCAGCGAGAGCAAACTGAAGGAACTACAAGCCAAGAATAATGCTGGAGAAAGTCCAAAGTTTGGAATTTNGAGAGCAAACTGAAGGAACTACAAGCCAAGAATAATGCTGGAGAAAGTCCAAAGTTTGGAATTTATTACTTCAAGACTATCTGGGCGATGAGCGCAATTCATTTAGCAAATAATCGTATATAATATCAGTATCACCGTGATTAAGTCAAAGTCAATACATTTCCTAAAGTAAGTATTCTATTTCTGCTCATGGTTATATTCATACGGTACAATGAGACTTCAAGAAAAATAAAACTTTGAAATACTTTCTTTATTTTAACCCCAAATAATTTTTCTCTATTGATAATGCTCATTATTTTGCCATCTCTTGCGCATCATTTCCTAAGTATTCTATTTCTGCTCATGGTTATATTCATACGGTACAATGAGACTTCAAGAAAAATAAAACTTTGAAATACTTTCTTTAATTTTAACCCCAAATAATTTTTCTCTATTGATGATGTTCATTAATTTGCCATCTCTTACGCAAAATTGCGTGACTAAACTCTATATACTACTACATATTGCATATTAAGTAATTATATCCTTCGCAAATTAAAATAAACTCAATTAATTTTATGCTGTTTTGTACTGATACCAAAATGGCATATTATTATATAAAATGCGTAAGAGCACAGGGACAGGCATATAAATCATAAACCGCAAAATAAAGTACATATATTTACAAATGATGATGAATGACTGATTACGCGTTTAGGTAACTACAAATCTATTTGTACCAATAATTTTCAAACGTTTTCATTGACATAATTTTTAAAACTGAACCCTTACTAAAGTATAGTATCAGCCTAAATTTTCTATTTCTCCTTGAAGTGATCAAAATTATGCGATTCAATGCATTGTGCGTTGGATAATTTGTACCAAAAGCTTTTTTATGTAAGATACTGTTAAAATGAAAGCGAAATATTTTTTGTGGCTTACTACCAAATGTTTGTTAACTGTCATTTACAACTTATATAACTTTATATAATCCTGATTATGATGTGTTCGTGGTTGGGACAAAAGAATTTTGTTTACTTTTAAAATTAATTTTTGGATATCAATCCCCAGTTCCTCAATTCGTAACAATCATATTCTCATTATCATCACTGCCATTCCCATTAAAAGAAATGCATTTTTCATGATTTCATCAATGATAATGGATCTCAAAATGCTTTACTTTTCTAAGCATGTAGTCATGAATTTGAAATGAAGTTTGTATTTTTCTACTTCACATTTCTTCAAATAATTTATGGTCATACAGAATACAGAGTAAAATAACGATTTCACTTTTTTCTGCAGGTAAGCAATAGGCACAGAAAAATACGAGCATCACCATCCACGATGACGATGACGCTCATGATGATCGTGATGACTGTAACCGGCTCGGCTTCATAACTTTATTCAAAATTCAACATTCAGTTCATTTCACCAACTGTACAAACTTTAGAGACAACAAAACAATAACATTGTTGATTTTGCATTTAAGTTAATAAAGATGTACATTAATTTTTTATCAGAATTCGTTCAAATTCTCCTCATTTTGTTATTATATCCTCCCCTTGACTCTTGACTGAACTAATCACGCAATCCCCAACTTAACGGAGGGACGCAAAAGGAGACTTCTTGAATTGTCTATAACTATTGAAGTGAAACGCTGCTTTTTATTCTACTGATACAAGAACTTAAACTCTCCTCCTTGAAGCTTATCAAATCGGAACGATAAGTAAGTTTTGCACTTTGTGATTTTCTTGTTGCTTGTAATTATGTGTATTCCTATTCCTAATTCTAATTCCGTAAGTAACATACCTATAAGCAACTTCGTGCTAAATATAAAACAGCTAACAGTTAAAGTCCCCTTCTCATGCAATTTTTGTGAATACCTACACACAATTCTTAACTTTTGTGCGTATTTAGAAGAGACCTCGCCTTCATTTCTATTTTATTATCTTCTTTTGCTAATCTCATCCCATAAAATGTTTTAAAGATTATATACACTTGACAATTTATTTGATGACTTTTCCCTTTTTTATTTAATTAAATTGCTTACATATAAAACTAATAAAGTTAAATTATACATTTACTTACAACTCATTTATTTTCTGTTTTTGTTACATCTTCTCCTCCACCTCCTTTTTTATTGCCGTAACTGTAACGTAACGAACGATCTCAATCCTTTCTTTTTTTCTGTCAGTGCGTATAGTGATTTCTGTACCGCAACCAAATCGCTTTTCATTTCAATACCCAAACCATTTAGAAAGAGGAAGATCAAACAGTAACTTCATTTGTATGCGTTTTATTTGCTGCGGCTTTTTAAAGGAATTAAAAGTCCTTCTTATCCCATCTTGTGAAAAATTTAGCCTTTGTTCATCCATCACAGTTTTAGGCTAACGTATCCGTCTTTGCTTACCATTTTTCTATGAACAAGCAAATTAAGTTGTGCAGAAAATCTCTCACAGATTTATCTTAAATCCCTGCAGGGATCTAATAAAGTAATTTGCCTTCTTGTGCAATAGTGTTTCTTTGTAATTACTTTTTACTCATTTGATCATAATTAAGTAAAACGAGAGGCGGAGAGGGGAAAATGTTTGTCTAAAGTTTGAACATTTTGAGCACGTTTTCATTTATATCGCTTCTTTGCAAATTTTCTTTTTTAATTCAAACAATTTGTATCTGCCTGTCTTATTTGATATCTTTTTTGTCGTTATCTCTTCGAAATTACAAGAAAGTAAAAAAACATTCGCTGTTTGCAATTTGCACTATTCAATATAATCTAATGAAGATAAAAAATGAGTGCTGGTTGTTTCAGATAAGATTCTGTTAAAGACACCCACAAGTGTATTAGCAAGAAGGTGGTGGGTTTGTGTGGGTGGGTAGCTGTACCAGCAAAAGGAAGGTATAAAAATTGCAATTTGCATTTTATTAACAATTTTTATTACATGATTGGATTCAAAGTAAATTAATAAAGATTTTCTAAAGCAAAATCAAAATGCATAGTATCGAAAAGGTTTATCTTTACTTTTGATACGTTTCATGATTTTATTAGAATTGTACTAGCACACATCAAACTACACAAGTTAATTAATTTCTCAATGAATTAAGCCTTACTCATTTTTAGTTTCAATGCTTTTCTCTATTTCGTTAGCAGTCAGTCATGTCAAGTTGGAAAGGAAGGAGTTCTCTGCTTCCACCGTCACACAGACCACCGCCTCCGTTGAAAAAATCATCTCGAAACAGTTTTGTTGCGGAGGAAGAACTTGGAGGAACGACAACGGAAGATGATGATTTGGACAATATTGAGCTCCATGTAGATTCAATGAATGCTCACCTACTATTTGCCAAAGATTCGTCCTCGTCTTATTCATCAGTGAAAGAACCGTTATTTCCGCAAAATCCTCGCAAAAATTTTTTCATGATGTCCTGTAAAAGAACATTATTTGGGTGCAGAGGACTGCTCCTGTTTCTAGTCCTGGTTTTCCTTGTGATGAGCTTCGTTTCCAGTTTAAATGGTGATGGTGGTGAGAGTGATAGTGAAAAGAAAGTGGTTGATGATACATCCAATAAATTTCAAAAACAGATAAGCATATCTCTTCCTTATTTTGAAGAAGAGATGAAAAACGGAGGGAGTAACGCAACGGCAGACAGTTTGACAGTCATCTACAATACGAATTGTAGTTACAGATGGACTGATTATGCAATGCTGGGAAACTCTATTTTCAAAGGGATTCAATTTTATGAAAATAATGTTGAGAATCTTACAGTGATTGATGCTGCATTAGGTACGAAAATTGTTATGGTGCAGGTCCGTGCTATTGAGGAACTTCATCCAGGACTTCCCGTGGAAATCAAAAAGTATTTGAATAACCTCAGCAGGAAATCAGAATTATTAACCGAGAGGATAGTGATGAATGTGAAAAGGACGACAAATGACGCAGAAGATTTGAAATGTAAATTATTTGTTTTGAATTTCTAATGTTTTATAAGGGCCCAGTTATAATTAGATACTTGTACATTTAGATACCCTACCATGGCTTGACACAAAGGACCTGTGGCATCTTCCTCTTAATGCAAAGTGGCAAGCTCATGGCTCCCTTTCGTCTTACAATCCCCCCGAAGGGGAAAGCTTTGAAGACCTTTGGGAAATTTCAAGCAGAAGGGAAATGATCGATGAAAAGATTTCAGACGCTTGTATTTATCAAGTCTTTAATTGCCACACGAATAACATAACCGAAAATTGCGAAGAAGCTTTTTTGACTAATTTGGGTTCAATGTATTCTCTTACTCACCAAGTCATTTATATGTTGCTTGGACAAAAGCTGAAATGTTTTGAGGAGGAAGCTTGGAAAAATGTCACAGCTTTAAAAGAAAATGGGAAAGATTACCTGGAGAAAATGTGTGGAAAAGTTTGGAATGAAGCAAATTCAATTGCTGAAGCTAATTTTCCCCCAAAATTTCGGGATTTATTAATTGAGCAAAGTAAAATTTCATTTATAAACCAGTTAAAACTTTCATAGACTCATGACAATAGTCTGATCTAATACTCGCCAAAACTTTATCTTTCAGTTGGAATGTGTTCATTATCCGGATATACAGAATTTCTACGAAGAGACTGGCTTCGTCGTCTTGTATCATGGCAAGCTGCAACCACATCAGGTTGTTTTGGCGAAAGAAGAAGAAGAATTCCACCACTTTCACCAACAATTGGAGATTTACTAAGAAATTATCAAAGGAGGCAGTCGGAGCATCAACAACTTCAGCTAATCCAACAATATTTAAAACATGACAAACAGGACTGGGTAAGGACTACCGGGAAAAGAAGGGATAAACGATCGGATATATATTTGGAAGATAATGGACAACGTTGTTCGGTACATTTCACTTCAGTTGGGATCACAGCTTTGGCTGTTCATCTCAGATATTTCTTTGATACTTGTTTGAACGCTTATTAAATGAACTGCTTGTCGAAAATCACTGACTAATTTAGGCAAAATCTGAATGCATGACAAAATATAAGGAATTCTTTAATTTGTAGATAAAAAATGCAAGTAAGAAATAAAAAATAAAGGTTTGATCTCTTTCAAAAGTGGAAAACTGCATCAAAGCTCTTGAGAGAATCTCTGAGAGTTTTTTATTTTAATTTATGCAAAATCTAACTTATTTTGTTTTTGGGTGCATTCAAAAATCACCAGATGCATACAAATTATTGTTTACATGTAATAAAAATTGTTAACTCCCGGATTAAGAAAGGACGCTATTTTTGCACTTGCAAATTATTGGCAAGCTCCCACAAGAGATTCAATGCATGAACGCCAGCGTTCGGAATCAATTTTTGCTGACTATTTTTAGCTGTGATGTTTTTCTTTATAATTTTGGCTTTAAAAATTCTGTTTCCGAAGCATTCCGAATTGTATGAGTCAGTTCGTTTAGAAGGACGATTCACTAATCTAGTACATTCAAAATCATACGCATTTTTGCAAATATTTTACCATATGTTACAAGATTAAAAAATAAATTTAAATGAATTGTGATAAAGAATATAATAGATTAACCTATAGTAATGCTCAAAGCTGGTAATAAACATCCTTTAAAGGAATGCCTTGGAGAAAACTCTGGAGCTTCCAGAGTGAAGAGAGGAAGGTTTGACAATGTTGTGCTGCTAAATGAAGTGGAAAGTGGCGAAGAAATTAGAAATGTAGCTGAAAACAACCGTCCAATTCTTAGAGCAGGTATTTTCTTTTGCTTACTCAACATCTAATCTGATTTTAATGCATTAAAAATAATTGAATTTTTGCTTTCATTTTCCTATAATAAGGAAAGAAGCGGAAACGACCTTCTGAAGGAAGGAGGCATAATGGAATTTCTACTTCTTCAAATAGTGAAGGAACAACCCCATCCTCAGCACAAACCTCGATTGCTATTGACAATTCTTCCATTTCCTCAAATGGAAGAAATGAAACAATTGATGAAAATGATATCGTTAGCGAGCTGACAAATAAATTCAAGAAAGCTCGTCTTCGTCCAGTCTTCTTCACCATTTCTTCCTTTATTGAGCAAACCGTTGATGAAGTTGGTTTTACTATGGCCGATGAGCCAGAGACGGAAGTTACTATTCGAATCAATTTCAAAAAGGATGATGACGCTATTACAAGTTTCAAGGGCCCCAATGGAAGTGGTATCAGTAGTAATGATATTGGAACAAGCAGTGATGAATTAACCCATAAAATATTTGACAGCACTCATGAACCTATTGAATCTAAAGATAAAAGCGTTTCTACAATAGAAAAAGACAACGCGGAAATCAATAAAAATTTACTTGTTGATGTGGTTGAACGTTAACAAACGGCGTAATAATAATTATCTCCATGTTCTGTCCCTGACTAAAATATTTTATTTTTAAAATTGTTAGGTTCAATGTGATTAAAATAATGATGCTAATAAGTAATAAATCATTTTTGAAACAAAGTTATTTGAATAAAGATCTTGGAACATCCTGTTATAAATCAGAATAGTAACATGTATACTATGTGGTTGATCATGAAACTATTCAAGGTCATCCTCATCTTGTTGTTAAGTTCAAGTCATTGTCCTACCACTTGATTTTAATACTGATGCGGGTACTTAGGTATTGAGATAAGATTAGGCAAGTTGACTTATGTAAGACTATTTTTCTGCGAAACTCATGATTTTCCGATGATGATTACAGCATGATAAAAAAGTTTTCATTGTTTCATTCATTTATAATTCAGTTTGATAAAATAGCAAATTTTTTAAATTCATCCATAATGAATGATTCTGTTAAGCGTATAAGTATACCTTGTTAAATACATTTATTCTTCCTGTTTTAACAATTTTAAAAACTTTGCGCAATTTGCATGAAACATTGAGAAACGTTATTAAGATTCACTCACATCCACTTTTAAGTGAATGAAATATGCAATATTATTTTTCGTCATAAAAATTGTAAGCTGAATTTATATAACAAATTTATTATTGAAAAATTACCCACACAAACTCTTCTTCAAAAGTTTTCTATTGCTAATATTTGTCACTAAACTAGGATAGGGTTTTATCTTTTTCCTCCTGGGAACTTTTATTGATCTGTGCCCTGTTGCTTCTATTGACTAGTAAGTTTCTATTTGTGAGCTTTCCTTTCTCCTTTCCCATTACATTTTCTACCTGTAATGAAAAGTTATTGATTCTTTGATTTTTATGCTCCTATTTCACTGTCTTTACATGCACATTCCACCTGTTTTCCAAACAGATAAAAATCGAGAACGAACTGTTGCTACTGCATTTGGTAAAATAATCCTGTAGAAGTATTCGTTTGTATAGGATCCAAGAAAGCAAATTGACGTTTAAAAGTATATTTACTATATTTAAACGGATTTAATGATCCAATTTCTGTTTTAAAAAGCTTTTTAAATTTTTGAACTTAACGCTTTGTTTCTGCTGTTATGAAAGCCCGATTGCGATTTCCAACAAACCTGCAAACGCTAAGTGATCGCGAAGAATAAGTTGTTTGTAGAGAGACTCTAATTTTATTAAATTGAGAAGCAACAGGGCACAGATCAATAAAAGTTCCCAGGAGGAAAAAGATAAAACCCTATCCTAGTTTAGTGACAAATATTAGCAATAGAAAACT
>JAHZNK010000234.1:0-13910 GCA_027744615.1 Lepidocyrtus cf. nigrosetosus NNG-2020 | reverse complement strand
GTACAAAATCAAAAAAGTAACGGATTGAGCAGCATTGCCAAGAAAACTATCCTTGTTCAATGCGCTGCGGGACGTCTACAGATTTTTTGGTCGATGACGTAGCAACGTGTCACGCATAAACAAAACCGCTGTATTCATTTATAAATTTGTTTCTAAAGATGAAATTGTTAAATTTTAACTGATTTTTAAGGAAAAAGCTGTTTTTTTCCTGTACCGACTATTATTGGAACAGCTGGAGTCGTTGTTTTTAGAAGCTACAAGGAAGCTCTTATCCTCACACGCCTCAAGGATGGAGGTGAGGCTGGTGATGGCGTTCCCTCCGCCGCCCCTGTCCATGAAATTAAAGTTCCTCCTGATAACCGTGAAGAAACTCTTGAGTGCTTTCCTCACACTCATAAATTATTACTTATCTGGTTAGAAATTCAATACGCATTGATTTTTGTAATCCTTTTAATTGAAAATTACTAAACCACATCACAATTACAACTCCCATCTGCTTTCCAAGTCTTTACTTATGGATTTACAGGGATGCGAGGAATCATGCAAATTTCTGAGAACTTCCAAGATCATTTCATCCAGTTTTTAATCTAGTTTGGATTAGCTTTTAATAACCTGTGCACTCTATGAAAACAGAATCAATATAGAAAGCGCTTCCATTTCATACTAGAAATTTTGATGTGATATCCACTTAGAAACCAATTTGGAATCAAATCCGCTCATAAAATCAAAGTAACTTGAGCTACTAATAAAACCATTTTCCCCTTCACTTTTGTATTTTCTAAAATTGCTCTTGTATTCCATGCCTTTCAAAAATCTCACTAGAAAACAAGCACCAGAAAATGGAAACTTTTATCTAAACAGAAAAACCTACAGACTTAAAATCTTAGAAATTCTTAAAAAACTGAAAACATCAGGAGAATAAAAGAATGAAAATAGAATCGTGTCGCAACACTGTTCACAATATTGTAGATTATCATAATGATATCCTCTCCTTTTTTCTATCCTTTTTGTATTTTAACCTCTCTCTGTAGACGCTAATTCTTTGTAAACTTGTCTCTTCCTCGACACATCATTTATTATTGCACAACTGTTCTCAGAAAATCCGGCTGTAGAATTCACAGAAAACTCTCCATTCAACGGACTCATTCAACCGTACAAAATTTCACCACAGTGTGATGATGATCACTCCATAATCCTGAGCTCGCCTTCCTTCCTATTATTATCGTAGATGAAGGTCATCATCATCGAGTGTGTTTCACACTTTGCAACATTTTAAACTCATTGGGATAAGACAAAAGACGTGGATATTGGCATTCTCTTGAGTAGCGATATTATGCAGCATTACGTAACCCACCTCATTCTTTGTTAAAATCAAGACAAGTTGAAAGAATGCTAAAAGACCTTTTGTAAAACCCAGCTTGGGTATGTATCTTGTCAAAAAGTGGAAAGGTTTGTCTGAAATCTTCATTTCTTGCTCAATACCGTTAAATTCTTCACTATAGGAAATCTTGTGCACTTAACAATTGTGCGAATCTTCAACAAATCTTGGAAATTAGGCCAGTAAGCGCAAATCTAGACTTGTGTATAAATGATAATCATCACCAGACAAAGGCGTTGACCTTTTTTAAAATGTATTTTTCATGCGATGGAGTAATCACTGTTAAAATATTGCAAAATTATGATAATGCTCAAAAATAATTAAAATTCATTGCAGCGCAACGCTAACGTCTTCCCTGTGTCCTATGGAAATATTTATTTTCATGATTCTGCAATAGAACACGATTGGGAATAAATGTCGCAAAAGCTTCACTCTATTTCCCATACATAATTCATTATCATTACAGTTTCACACTATTTCCTAGTTTTCTCATGCGGGAAACAACTTCATCTCGACATAGCTTCATAATCTTCAAACAATGAAGATATTGCATACAAAATATAAATTTAAACACTTTGTATTCCTCTTTCTACAACATCCAAGATGGACTACATCCAAAACAGTTTGGAAAGAAAAAATACACTGCAGAGAAATAGTACGAGACGAGAATTTTTAAAGAAATTATGTGATATTCTCTATTCCATTAGTAAATTAGGAGCTGATGAGTGAAGAAAAACGAGAATTGGAATGACATCTGTTGAAAATAGAAAAAATCTTTCATTCCAAGCAAATGTTTTCTCGCAAAAAGCTAATCCACTGACAAGGAAGGTTACGTCAATAAAGGAATGAAGAAATCCGTTTTTATTAGTTTTTTATCTTGTCAAAATGGAAAAGAACATCTGATAAGTATCATTCGTACTAATTTCATCATTTTCTAAATTTAGAGTGAGAAAAATATTAAAAACGAAGGTGATTAAGAAAAGTGAAGTTTTCCCAGCTACAGAGAGTGAAACGTCCATCTCTCAAATACTTTTATGCAACGAATAAATCTACTTCAGGAATACTAGTCCACTTTGCTCCAAGATGAAAAAGTCTTGGAAAACTGGACTGTAAAAAGCTAGCAAAAATATTAAAATGGTCAATAAAATCCTGAATAGAATGTCTAAAATGATTAAAAACCTTTTGGAACCCTTAGGATTCTTATTTTACGACAAGTAATTAAAAACGTTCCCAAAACAATAATAAAATTAAAAGCCGTACTTTGCAGCAAACATAAAGCCATGCTGTAAAAAATAAATTAACAAATTAAAAAAGGCATTAAGTAATTTTATCCTAAAGGAAATAAAAGCAATAATTTAGTAAAAATCATTTTAAAACAGCTGACCTTTTCAAATCCGTTTTGATGTTCACAGTGGACAACATATTGGGGTGGAGAATTCAGGGTTAAAAAACTCACACAAGATAACAGAGATCCAACAAGAACCACACAGGAAATTTTATTTACATTGTTAATAATTAACACTTTTGCAACTTTGTTAATCAAGCCATCGTTTACAAGGTTTAATTCCTTTAAATATTTAACACATGTTTTTAATAATATTTAAATTCTATCCCATCATCATCACCTTTAAATCTCCAAGACTGTTCAGCTTAGTTAATTATTGTGTTAAATGTGCAATTAAATACTGGACGGTTGTAATGTTTTTAAAGGTTTCCGTCAACATATGCGTAAAAATTATATTTTATACTTGAGAATCTACATTAAGCGTTTTTATTTATTCCCCGTTGTAAATCATGTCATGTCACGTGTTACAAACGTTGTTGTGTACAGTTAAACATGTAAAATACAAAAATTAAAACACAGAGAAAGAATGTGAAAGAGTGAGAAGTGAAGGAAAGTAAGCTTATTCATTTGAAAGAAAGAATTTATAATGAATGCATAAACCTAAGGGTAGCCTTCAAAGTCTGTATTTGTATTTTCTTGCTTTCCCTCGGTTGAAGTTACGAAAGTAAAAAATGACCTTCTATAAAATATTTCGTGTTTAGTTGTAAAAATATAAAAATTATTGTACTTAGGCATTCCTATTTCTATTCTTCTGCTTCCTTTTGTTTGCATGTTAAAAACCCATAGCTACCTTGACTTTCTCTTAAAATACCGGACCTTACATTAAACCGATTTTGTTTCAATTGTCTGGAAGGAGCTTTAAGAAACTTCAACCTTTTCCCGCCATTTTAAAATTATAAATTAGCCTTAAACACGAATCTTTCTTTAGGTTAGTAGTAAGTTGGAAAATGCATCTTATAAAATCCTCGCTTAAAACCTTGCAATCTTCTGTTACAGTTTATTCATTGAGATTTATCTTTGAAGATGATGCCATAAAAAAGTTGTATCTGCTGCAGAGATAAGTTGGCCCGGTTTTTAAAAGAAAAAAAACTTTGAATTTCTACCTGAATAAGGTCAGTGAATAAACCTGACAGCTAAAGCTAATGGAATGTAATACAAAAACATGATCGTCATCTCTCGTAATAATAATAAAGTGTAAAAATCCCTAAATGACATGTACACTGCGGTAAATGGAGTTGTAATCAGGTAGTTTGGTCAGACAAGAACTAGTCATAAATTTGATTTGTATAGCCCATATTATTTATTGTTATTTTTTATGTACTCCAACACTCACTCTTTTATCTTACTATAACCTAGGAAAAGGCAAAAGTCAGGTGAAAACTGAGAGGGGAAATATTTATAGACTCTCAATATAGAAAAAACACCTGCAAAAAAACCTTTTGGGCTATTTGGGAAACACATGTTTTTGCATCCCCTCCTTTGGAAACGATATTTATTTGGAAACATTTTTCTATTGTAGAGGATGTTCCATAAACATTATTTTATTGGTTTTTGTGGTGGTTGTGGGTGAGTCGATGAAAAGTTAATGTGTTTACGACGTTGACTTTGCATATAAAAACTACACAAGCTCAATGTTCTCTGGCTTTGCTGACGGTAGAAAAGTTATAGATAATCCATAAAAAATCAATCTATATTTGTAAGTTTACCCAGCTATTAGCTGACGAGTGAGGTTTTCTTTATTATTTCTTGTCTCTTTCTCTCTGCCTACGTTAAAAATGTTAGGGCAGGACGAAACACCGTTACAACCGTGCAGCTGTTATTCAGTTTAGTTTAATTAACTTTTTTGTTATTCCAGATTATTGGTTAATTGTTGAATGATGGCTCGAAAAAAATCTTTCGGTTATTTGTTAAATATCTGTTATCTTGCGGAGTTAACAGGAGTAAGTAGATTTAACGGATTAATTTAAAATGCACTTTAAAAGGTTTCTTTTTAAAAAATCAGCATAAAATCCCAGAGCAATTAATTGCCAAGTAAACAAGCAAAGTAGCTTTGAAAATATTTACTTACTAGCTACAAATAGCCGACTATTACGCGGTTATAATTAGCTAATTATTGTTTTAATTAACATGACATGACAGAATTCCTATTTTTATTCTCATGCAAACAAGTTCACATGCACGCGTCTGTTAGGCAAAAAACCAAGCAGATTCTCATTCCAAACAGAAAAAGCGTGAAAAAGCGGTTGTTAAAAAGAAAATTTAGGAAAAGCTTGCGCCGGTGTAAATTAAATTGGTATTTTGCTGTTTCGTGAAAAGTCAATTAAAAATGGATAGGACAAGGTGAAGGCGATACAAGAAAAGTGACATGTCATCACAATCACTTAAACAAGCAGGTTTGGACAGGTTTGGTTATTTTACAATAGAGTGGTGGAAAAGTATTTTGTGCAAACTTTGCATAAATTATAATCATTAGAGAAATATTTTTTGTTATTTTTCAAAACATTGGTTTGTCCACGTAAGAAAGAACAAAAAGACATTTTCACATGTCATTGTCATCCAAAATATTGAATACTTTTATTGCCTTTCTCGAGTTGAATTTGGATAGTTTTGTTCCTACAAAGTAGCGTGAGAGTCTTTTTACGGAGCAATGGTGTTGGTGATGGCATCGAGAACGACCGTAATCAATAAAGAAGGAATACCGTATACTCTTTATTAGAAGCCTGGGCTTTAAATTTCAGATTCTATTTCATATACACGTATACAGAAATATAGTTTCATTGTGCTAAAATCTTGACTATACATGACGATTTTTATTCCTCATGCTCTATATCTGAATTACTTAAATGTGGTAATTCAGGCTCGGTGCACAAATATAGAATATACGGTAATAAAGCTTTAGCCGCTATTTTTTCTGCTCTGCGTAATTTCCTTCCATTATCCTTTATTACTTTACTGCGGATGATGAGGCTGACTATAAATGAGTGAGAGGCGGAAGGAAGCACAGCTTTCATTTTCATTTAAGTTTATGACAGGACAAGATTCTTCAGAGGCTTGTTGAACAAACCAAAAAATGAAATAGAAGGAGGTGGTGCCATTACCGTTTATTTCCATGATTGGAAGGCAGTTTGCAAAGTAAATTACATTGAATTACGTAAAAGGAAGTCAAAGTCAAAGGCATATCCACTTCATCATAATCAAAGGGGAAAAGAGGTTTACAAGTTCAACGGTAATTTACGACAGTCCTTAAAACCCGGCGTTTACACACCTTCTTCCTCAATAAATATCGAAAATGCTCAAATCAATTCCAAAGTTGGATTATAGACTTTGGAAATAAGTATTAACCAAAATTTCCGAATCCCGGCCTTGAGTAATTAATCATTAAAATGGCGGCAATATTTGAAAATGTTTTTGAGGAAGCTACTCGCAAAACAAAAACATAGATAGCAGAGAGGATTGCATAATCTGCTGAATTTGCTTAAACAACGCCTCCCTTTTTCTCTTTGGGATTAGAGTTCTGGAACAGACTATAATTTACTATTTATTCTCCTTCTCCTCATAAATTCACATTTTACGCTGAGCAAGGAAAACTCCTGTCTTTGACGGTTTTATGGGAATACATTTTTTTAAACCTTCACCCCTAAAATTAAGCCTATTCATAAAAATAACTTTAAATAGTAGCTTTGGCATTGGATATTTAATTTTTTACAAAACAGAAATGCTTATCAATTCCGCTTTAAATAGCGCATATTTTTTAACGCAAATAAAGGTTAACGGATGTGGTATTTGAGGGAAACTGATGAGATTACGTAAAAACTCTGTGAAGGAAGGACTTTATTGTGAAAGGTTGTAAAAAAGCTCGTTGAAAATAAAAGGATAAAAACAAAGAGTGGTAGACATTAATTATTCTGCAAACACAATGAGAAAAGGTTTACAGAGAATGATATAGCTTCAAGCTTTTCAGTAAAAGGATGAATGGGAGAGTCGGTCAATTTATAAAACTTCTAATTATCCACGAGTAAATTACTTTTGTTTACGTAACTCAATAACGTCATCGTTTTTAAAAGACTTCATTATATTTTATCTCATTGAAAAAGCTTTTATGAGGAATGTGAGCCATTTTAAATGATAATTACACAAGACAGAGGAAAGGTTAGGAAAGGCTTTTAAACCTTAAACAGTAATTTACAAAAATCGTTTTTAACGGTATTAGTGAGTAGCAATGTTGATATGCAAAAAAGTGCAAAAATTTTATTAAAAATAGTTTTTTATTAACATCGTTATTAATTACAAGTGATTAAGCGTAAGTAATATTAGTGCTGGTTGTTTTCAGGTGGTGACGGTGGGAAGCTTGTGCTGATCAGTTTTTAGTTTTTTACCGTCCACCCCGTCTCCCTTGCTTTCCCTCTTCCGTTGAGGAAGATGAAGCCAAATTGATTAATTTCTTATCTCTCCCAGCCGCACCCGCAACGGACAGGGCGGGAAGGGAGGATTTTAGCAGTCCGAAATTTGTGTAATTTGTAAACATTTTATTAATTAGTAATGATGATGGGATCGAAGTCTTTTTAAATCTCAAACTTGATGGTTAAAAAACAAGGAAAATACATAAAAACTGGAAGATTTTAGATTAAAGAAAAACACACTTTAGGAACCCATTAGTTCACACAGGAAAATAATAAAAACTTACAAACGTCAATTTCATATAAGCCACTTGACTCTCCAGATCAATCATTTAGCACAGAAAATTACTAAAACTCAATTTCTTTTTTTCTATTGAAACTCGGCCAAAATCTTGAGAAAAGGGTTTCTTTGCCACTTTCTTATATTAAGCCCTTCTTTCCTAAATTCAATTTATCTCCTTTCAACCTTTCATAACCAATTATATTTTTCCCTTCAAAGAGGATTACAGTATTTATCTACCATTTTACGGGAATTTGCACAAATCTACACACAAACACAGGATTCAATACCACTTCCAAACATGTTTCTTCCAAAGAAGGAATCCAAAGTTTTTAGAAAGGAAGTTTATGTAAAAAACGTGACACGTGTGCTTTTCTAACAAAAGCGATTTTTTTCTCCACACTGGGGATCACTCACGCACTACTACAAACACAGCTGGAGAGGGAAAACGCGTGTGGAGGGGGAGGAATCTTCCAAAAATAGAAGAATTCTGAAACATCTCTACTTCAGCATCTTTAGTAACCTCCTGGTTTTTTTAATTTTTAAGCGGGCTTTTTAAATTGTGGAAAATATTTTCAATTGGTGGCCAATAATTTCCTGTGCTCCACACCTTTCCTCGGAAAGAAAGAAGAGGATAAGCAGATCTCATCTTGTCATTGTCATGTTTGTTAAGAGTTTCAAACTATTTTTGATCAAAATCACTTTCAAAAACTTCAACCATGTGAAATAGAACAAGTTTGTTTGAGAGCTTTCTCTTGTAACAAAAGGACGGAGACAGGACTGATTCTGGATGATGAAACTGCCAAACTATCTTTCTAGTAGGGGCTTGCAACTCTATTTTCCTCTTTTTAATAGACTTTAATAGGGAAAGAACAGAAGTGGTAATCACAACCACAAAATATTTTTTCACTTCAACCAATTCATTTTCACCAAGCCTTCTTTTGGAGGTTGTTCCAGTCCAGATCCTGTAAATTTCTCTCAAGAAATTTAGAGAAAAGCGAAAGGTAGTCAATTCTGAGAAGAGATTGTCATTTTCCCGACAAACAGGTCACATTTTTAAAGGCTAATTTTATTTTACTGCTTATCTTTGCTAATATGACAGAAAACCTTTTTTATTCTATTTAGTATTTCCTTTTAAAACTTGTAGAAATCAGTGAAAAATGAAAAAAAAGTCTTGAATTGGACAGCTCCGCACAATTGAAGATATAATTTTGAAGGATTTTGCCCAATTCCGCATTTCTCGCCACTGCCGCATTCAATTCTTTTCGCCACGCCACAACTTTCACTTCACCTCATTTCCCCTTCATTCTTCATTCACTCACTATTTCCACAGGAAAAAGCAACATAACTGGAGCAGCTTAGTGAACAAACTGACCGTATAATTCAAGAAAAAAATGCTCTGTTGTACGCTGAAAATATGCTCATAATATTAGCTTGTAGTAAATACGTAAAAAAATATTTATACTAAGAACATACACGGCCACTTTCTCCATACTTCATTGTTCTTGGACAAGCAATTCGTGAGGTTTACAAGTGATGGATTCGGTATTAAGTTTTACAGCAATTTGCTCCCTCACTCACGTTCTTTTTTATACGCAGAGCTATGAAAAATGTGGTTCTTACCACTTTTTATAAATTCGGAACGATTTCGCTATGCGCTTTGTTCTGCACCAGGTTTTTACTTGACCATCATCATTATGATTAAATAGGATCATCCCATTCGTGTTGTTCAAAGGTTTTTAAGTGTGGGAGAGGAATTTTGAGTGAAAGTGTGGAAGCGTATAAAAATCCACCGATTGACTGCAAGTCAAGGTATGTCCAGATCAGGTGCAAGAGAAAATACCGCAGAAGTTCAAATCATCGCTCCCGTTTTATTCAAATTCATTCTTTTTTACTCGTCTCCGCACCCTTTCATTGTTCCACTTTTTCGAAGAATGGAATCTAAAAAAAACTCGCATAAGGGAAAACGCGTGCCAGAAAAAGAGCCAATGTCCGTCTACTTTTTTCCTCTCTTTGGGAAATCAGAAAAAATTAAAGAAAAACTTTCACTTTTCTTCTCCATTCTATTTTTCAGTTTTTACCGAAAAATTTTGATTCTCACTCAAATTTGCAACTTTTCGCTAATTTCCATAAAAATACTTGTTTTTGCACAGTTGATTAATAACGATATGAGAACACTCATAAAACTTGTGTTTACTTTTGCTCGTAATAAATCTGTTTACGGGGAAGAACAGGTTTGAAAATTATAAGAATTGGCCATAACGAGCCATTTGATTGCTGAGGAGAGAGTCCAACTTGTCCGCAGTGGAGAATAACGAGGGATTTATCTCCGCTCGTAAAATCCAAGTAGGAAAATAACAATAAAATAGTAGCTGAAGAAGCCGAACAGAAAATGTCGACACCAATAATAATTTGACATTCAATGAAGTGTGTAATGTATGAAAACGGCACTTCTTACGTAATACTTCTTGCAAACAGAAACTTCTGTTTTTATTTTTTAGAAAACTTCACTATATTTTCTTGTATACTAAATTCTATTCCTTCCCTTCCCCATGTCCCTGCTCCAACTAAACTTTTTCCTCTATCAGACCCATCGCTTTTTTCTATTCAATTTGACAAAAAAGAGAGAGCCCGACGAATAACAAAGTGACTGACTGACTAAATAGCAGCTATAAATGAGTGAATAGTCATTTCAACAAAGTCGCAAGGCGGCAGCAAAAACGATAAGAGCTGTGAATAGCGCGATGAGGATGGGATGTCGGCGATGATATCATTATGGAAGTAAAAATGGAGAAGACAGGCGCATATCTCTGCAGAAATAGTAACACGCTTTAGGAAAAAAAAACTAACAAAAAACCTCGTTTTTCAGTAGCAGTTCAAAAAATCGTATAAAAACAGAAACTTTATACAAAATATACTTTTCAACTGTTTTGTATATTAAAAGAGGAATCAGCAGCAGAAAATATGTTTCTTTCGTAAAAATATTGACTATGTAACTGCTATTGAGTTGCTGCTAGCAATTACCAAAATTTTACTTTCTTTCCCTCCTCCTCTCTTTTATTACTACTCCAGAAGCTCTCTTTTAATTCATTCATGTTAAAATGTATTATTTGGATTGTATGCAGAGGAATGATTTTAGAGCCAAAAAAGCTTTCCATTCATGATGATGATGGTGAGAAGGACAGAGAATAACTGCATTGTTTCATGACCAGCTTTATTTTCTGGCAAATACTGCATTGCAATTATTTTTTTATTCGTCATCGCTCCTTTCTCTTTTGTCCTTTTATTTTTTTTCATTGTTTACTGCATTAATTCCTTTTTTCCTAACTTGATTAGCTTTGTTAAGGATAACAAATGGAAATAAATAAACTCTTTTTGGGTTTAAAAGACGACTCCAAAAGTTGATAAAAACGTTTGTTTCTCTTGTTTTTTTAGAGATTTGTATAAAATCCGTTATTAGAGTGAACTCTCAGGTTTTCCTTTTGGTGTTTTTATGGATCAGGTAGGGACACAGTGTTTTAAGAAAAACAAGGAAATGAATTTATTGAGAAGGAAACAAGGTTTAAAAATAATTTATTCAAAATTGACAAGAGAACAACGAGTCAGTGAGGAGAACAACCTCGTTATTTTGTGTGGAAAGACAGAAAAAACATGCAATGAAATGAGAGGAAGAAGTTGTTGCAATCTTTAAAATGCATCTGTAGAAAACCATACAGCTAGTTTTTTTGAAACATTTTTGAAAAGTGATGCCGAGACAAAGTATAACGAGCAAGTAACAAGGGAATGACACCAGATGATAATTTCCGAGTCCATTTCCCGTTTGATTTTTAAAAGAATTGCGAAGGATTAAGATAGGGAAAGATTTGTTCTTTTAAAAAAGCCGAAAAATATGAGAAGCTCAACTTACGCATTCGGAAAGTAGAGAGCTCACCTACTTGCATTCCATAATATTGAAAGGGAAAATGTTTGGGCATAAGACAAATATAGTGAATACTTTTCTACAGAAAGCTACACAAGAACATATTTAAGTTCTAACGGAAACCGTTTCTACTAATCCATACATTGCAAAATGGAAACCTCTTGCAAGTTTTCCTGCTCGTATTGCACTCCATTTTCCCTTATTTCCAATCTATTATGCTTGTTAGAGTTAATAAGTGGCAAAGTAATATTTACCTTTGCTCTTGTTCCCGTACTCTTCTAGTCTTATGTTCTCAATTCTTTTTACGCAACAAATTTTTTACTAGAAACAAGAGGACGGGAGGGAGCCGAGGAGAGTCCAAGTGAGTACTATAAGGTAGAATAACAAAGTTGACAAGGTTTTTGCTGGTTTAAGTGGATAAAGAAAAAGTTTTTAAGAATGGTAAAAATATAAATTTATAGGTAAACTACGCATATTATGCAAACATTTAACTTGTTCAAACCAAAAAAGCGGGAAAATAAAAAACTCTTTTTATTCGCTAACTTTACCCCATTAGTTTTTTCCAGGGTTTTTATACCTCTTTTTTATTTGACCTAAGCAAACTTAGAAAAAAATAGTCGATAAAGTTTTATCTGATGCGAACAAGACATATTTAAATTTTTATTTACTCATTTCTTTAGTTACGCTGCTGACAAATACTTTTTTGGGAACAATGCAAACCATTTTTATTATAACTTCCGAATATTATTCTCGTTAACTTTCCAATAGATGAACAGATAAAATGCTGTTGCAAAAAATAATTGTGCTTATTACATAAGCTTTTAAATATTAAACCGGAAATTGAAGTTTTCATCCAAAGTGGTTCTAATTACAAAATGTTAAATGAAATTCTCGTTCAAATAATAGTCAACTATTTACTTTAGCAAAATCTTTTCTGCATCATTTAAAACCCAAAATAAAATGCAGTGTTTGTAGTCTCACTGGACATTGCTTATCAATGTTTGATTATGATTTGGGGTTGTTAAGGTAGATAAAATATCCTTGAACGTTTTTTTCAATGGTTAAAATTGGGTTTTCTAAAGAGCTTTTATAACTTCCGTGTTTTATATGCCTAACCACCTTGTTTAAAAGCTACTTATTTTCCCGACTGAATATCATTCCCCATAATAATTACAATGCAACTCCCACTCCTTCCCTTTCTAGGGTTACTAAATAGAGCATGGAATAATTTTAAGGTCCAAAAGTCAAGTCAACATCGTTAAGAAAATACGACGTCCTCTTTCTCTCCTCTTTGGGTTCCTCTGCTAAACCTAACATGTTGCGTTTTTTTAAGCTTTCAAAGCTTAGGGGAAAGAAAAGACGAAGTAAATCCTCATAAATGTATTCATGAGAATTCCTGATTAAGGCAACAAAACTGCAATTTTTACTTGCTTCCTTAATAAAAACATTTTTTATATCAATCCTCATTAAATATTCCTTGTTCCCGTTCCTCATGTGACCATGCATTAAACAAGAAAACAGCGGGGAAAGTTAGCTTTTGTTGTTTTTGGGCGTAATCAGGCTACAACGGTTGTACCTTCCAAGTTGCCTTTTCAAACAGCTGTTGTTGAATATTCTTTTTAAACTACCCTTTACCGCCATTTCTCTTATTCTCCCTGGATTTAGTACAAGCTGACCTTCTCAATCAAAACCCTTAATTACTTTGAAAATAAGTAGAAAAAATATTGAAATTAAAGCTGTTTTTCAAATATTTTCCCCAAAATGTAACAAAAAACTTTCTCCGTTTTTAAATAGAATGAAAATTGGTTCAAAAAGCGGTTTTATTCAGGAAGGCAAAAACTTTGTTGAATTGTAAGCGCTAAAAACTGAAAAAACTTTTTAGTATGAAAATGGAGCAAAGCAGCTGCTTCCTTTTGAAAATTTGATCAACATTGATTTTATTCGTATAAGAACTTTTCTACGTATTTCCTGTCTATAAAATTTCTAAAATATGGAGAGAAAACGGAAGCTAACTTTCGATTAGGTTTCCATCTCTCTGAACTTATTAGCGAGATGCACGAGATATGCAATTTATAAAGGAAGAGGGAAGGGAAGCCCGTAAAATAATAGATAACTTTGTGAACCCCGTTTTCCCCCAAAGCCATTAATATTTTCCCAGCTGGCTCACTTATAAACGGTGGTTACGCAACCACAAGATCGGGAAAATAGCATTGTCAGCAAAACGTTTAAAAAACCTTCCTTATTATGATTTTTATGCATATTTTTCATCATAATTTTTATACAAGATTATATTCACTGTATAAGGTTGCATTTAGTATTGCATGCGGCCATGCAACCATGATCAAAATGCGTCCCTTATAAATTTAAAGAGAAAAAGGCAAGAAGAATGGGAATTGCATGATTGGAAAGTACAGATGATGATCGACTTTCTTTTGCCCTTTTTATTTTTACAGCAGTGTGGATGATGATGATAATTGGTTTGGATGGAGTTGTGGTTTTCCAAGAGAAAGTGTTTTCAAAAGGAAGTTATTCAAAAGAAAGATGAGGAAGATAAAGCAGGAAAAAGTATCTGGGAGTTGTGTAACGTTAGC
>JAHZNK010000233.1:0-15332 GCA_027744615.1 Lepidocyrtus cf. nigrosetosus NNG-2020 | reverse complement strand
CTTGTTACTGTTACTTTCTCTTCATCTTTTTGGTCGGAGTTGATGTATTTTTATGGAAGACAATCTTTAGTAAAAGTCTGCCCAAATAGAAAAGGAAAAAAATGACGGTTAAAATTACACCAGCAAAGAAAGCATACACGTCAAGAAGCTTTCTCTGAAAAGTATTTAAATGAGTATTAGCAGGACGCAAGGTACTCATTGTATCATCATGTCTTAATGCGAATTCCGTCCAATAAACTGCTGTATCTACAGGACTTAAGGGGCGATCCCGAAAAAGTGCACTTTTCTTCATCATGTTCTTTTTATACCTTGAAAAACAATCCAATTTATGATAACATTTAAGAATAAAATGGATTAAAATTAATTGGAAGCCAAACAAACTATAAAATTATAAATCTTCAATTCAAATTTACTTACTTGTCATTTTTTAAAACTTTGTCTACGACTCTAACAAGGGAATCCTCCGTCATTTCCCTTATTTCGACCCGCAATCCAACTTCCTGAGCTTCTATACGATAAGCATTGTAATCTTGGTCAGCAAATATTGGAATCACTATCATTGGGACGCCATAGTAAGTTGCTTCTTGAATACTGCTTATTCCACCATGCGTGATAAATAATCTTAGATTTGGGTGGCCTAAACGAATAAAATAAAAGTGAGTGAAAATGTGAATCGTGATTAATTAATTCATTCAAAATATATTATACTTTTACATGACTTACTTAAAATTTGTGTTTGTGGTAGCCATTGTGACACCAACAAATTGTTTGGAATTGCGTCGACAAATCGTGGCATTGGTCCACTCCATCGCATTAAAAATCTTACATTTGGAAATTCATTAATTAAATGAAAAAACATGGCTTGATAACGGGTTGACACAGTGTTTAACAAAACAATGGAGCCAAACGTTATGAGAATGACTCCACCCGAACCAGCGTTGTCCATGAAATCCTTAAAATTCTGCAAAATTGTTTGTTTAGTTTTAATCTAATTGCACATTGTTAGATAACCGATCCAAGCACAACATTTCTAATGCAACAAACCTTTGGCATTTCCTTTTCTGCACCGGACGATGATGAAACGGCCATCCCACCAACATCTACAAATAAAGGACCCAAGCTTTTGGCAAAATCCATGGAGGGATGTGAATTGACTAAGGCAATACTGACTTTGTTTTCCAACTCATACAGACTAGGAGTGTTTCCAACCCCCAAAAGCGGCTCAAACGCTTTTTGCAACTTTGAAGAGAGTTTTTCTCGCTCTAAAGACCAGATAAATTCATACATGACTCCGTATGCTCTATCCATAAAGGTCATGGGAATGTTTTTCGATGTAAATATTAGGTCAGGGATCCATGCAGTTTCCGGGAGCACACCAAACACATCGTAGTGCCAGGTTATCAATGTGCAAGGCGTATATAGAATCGCTTTCGCTCCAAAGTACTGACCAACGTAATATGAGCACTCTCCAAACACGCCATTTACAATGACCAAATCAAACGAGCTGTTTGTAAAGAGTTGTTTAAAAACCGGATCGCTGTTTCTGTTGTCTACAATAAGTTTACATGTGTCAGCAACAATTTTGTTATAGTTAAAATCCTTTTCCTTTCCGTTATGTCTATCTTTGAATCTGTCAACCTGATACACTGAGCTCACAACTTCACTTAAAGTTTTTGATGCGAAATCTGTAATATTTGGATGTGCCTTGGGGACTTTTTCATGAGGAGATATGTACGTAATGTTATGACCCCGTTTGGCTAATTCTAAGACCCATGGCCACATGGCTGTTTTGTGACTGACATTGCCTCCAGGTATCAAAAAAAGAATATTGGCCGAGAAAACGAATGGACTTGAAATTAGAATTACTAATAGAGCACAATGCCCCTTTTTATTTTTCGTGTCCATTTTTAATTAAAGAGAGACAAGCTGTCCTTGATATTAGATTGCTATAATAATTTTACAAAAAAACAGAATTCAAACTAATAGTTTATAAAGCAAATCGCAATTCAAATTGGTTTTATACTCACACTTCGAGTAGCCAATGTTTACAAGATCAATAATTGAGCAACAAGATCGTTTAAATTACGTTGTAATCATGTTTATTATGGTTATCAGGCAAACGGACTTGGCTTATCAGTTGCACGTAACTTCAAACAGTCCTGGAATTCTACTGGCCATCAGTTAGGCTACGCATTATCATATTGCACTCGTGATGTTTTCATATTGTGGGTTTCAAATGAAATGAGATGACTAGTAGCAAAGTATATCTATTATTATAAGCTGTGTAAAGATGGCATGTGACTCTTGTTGATCCAGATTTATCCAAAATCCATTGTTTGAACATTAAAGTACCTAACGTTAATCAACCGCTTTGAAGTTAAGTGTGTATTTCTCAATTGATAATATATAGTAGTGATAAGAGGGTAATTCATTGATGAATCCACTTCTTTGATACTCTGTACGGTAAATGGTCCAAATTTCACACGAAAAACGTTTGAGAAAAGTGTCATGTTTAACGAAGGAACCTTGTAGGAAAGGAAATCATAAAGTCAATATGACTTGTGTGATACCATTAAATTAATATGCAATGCTTAAGCAAAACAAGTCTGCATAGACGCATTGAAAATTTGCATATTACCTATACGTTTTAGCAAATTTGCATAACTGCAATAAATATTCTGCAATAAATTAAGCTTTAAAAATAAAATACTTTTCCTAAAGCCGTTTGTAAATTTGCATATTTTTATGATGCTAAATTTTATGTATGCTAAATTTTATGAACAAAAACCGTCAAGATTGAATAAACTTGCGGATCCAAATGAAAGCCATTTGATTGGTACTTACATAATATGGTAGGGGTTTTAATATATATATTATTTCTCTGTCTTTACAAGATACATAGACTTTATTATGGTAGAGCATGCATTTATCTTCTGAATATTATGCGACACAATATGTTGCTTCATTGAAGAAAAAATGATTTACAGAAATATATATGTTCAGCCTGATCCTGATCTACTACAAGGCCTACATTTTAAAAGGTTTTACAAGTGACTAATGAACACTTAAATTATTAAAAATTTTGTATATAAATGAAATCACAGTCCATTTTAGAATAATTTCGTAGATTGTAGTCTCTTTCTTGGCACAAAGGAGTCTCACGTCTCTCTACCAGAACGGACACCTGCATTTTTAAAAAACTCTTACATTAAAGCATTCATTGGTTAGAACAACAATTAAAACAATAATAAACAATTTACCATCCAATATAGCACTGGCATAAATTCTCGTGATTTGTTGCTTGCAGGATAAGCAAGTCAACCTGTTCCTTAACTTCAAGTGGTTCATCGGTTTGGAAGTCTTTACCTGTCAATTTTTCCCTGACCCGTGTAACCACAGCCAATGCCTTTTTATTTAGTGCTTCAGGCTCCACTTTTTCGGCTACGTCTATGTGTATAGAAATTTCCGGTGAAAGAAAATTAATTAAAGAATCAACATTACTGGCATTGAGAAACAAAATTTGCATACCTGATGATTCATGAGCTTTCTTAACGGAGGAGGGCATTTGCGTTGTACCTGTACTAGTGTTTCCCAGCGAAACATCACCAACATCAGCAGATTGTCGATTTTTCAAAGGTGAAACTGAAATATCTGCTTGGGTATTGTTTCCAACCACAGGTGTTTTTGTTCGTTTGGCAGCCTTTGTTGAATTCGCATTGTCCATTAATCTCCAGTTTAGTAACGGATCGTAAACAAATGCTTCAAGAACAGCCATCAATGAATCCTTGTTGTGTCTTAGTACTTTCATGACTGATTCACAGGTACAACGATAAGTACCGTCAATTCCAGTAATCTAATGAGTATGAATTTATATATTAAAATTTAGATAATAATAAGTGTCTATATATTATGTGTTCCTTATAAAAATGGCGTCGCTACCTCCATTGCGTTTATTAACATTCTTGTAAGACGGAAGGGAATCTTTTCAGGAAATTTTTCTCGAGTCATTGCGACTTCAAAACAATCCCCAAAATCAATATGAACAATCTTTCCGCTCCTTCGATCCAACATCAAATTTGAAGGGTGTCTATTGATAATTAATAATGTTTGCATCAGATTTGATTTGTAAAAAGGAAAGTTGAAGCTTTTTAATCATAAAAATCAATAATGCTTACCGATCTCCCAAACCCAAAACGTAGCCGACCATTGACATAACAGCAAGGGATCTAGTGTAATTTGTTCTTCTATCAAACCAGACTTCGCTTGTAGGGCTCTTTAGCCATAACAAACGTGCCAAATCGTCCCCTTGAGTGTGTTCGAGAGCGTGCTCAAACACTTCGACTTTTTGCATCAATGTCAGATGCTAAAACAGTTAAAAAAAGCCCCAATTAGGAAACATTTATTTTGATAAGAACATATTGTTTGAGTCAGTAACAACGTACATCATAGTCTGGTGCCATCCTTAACATGATTCGATGCTCAATATTTAAAAGAATTTTCTTTTTCTCTCGGTAATCATGAATCAGGGTATGCAATGTATCTGTACAAGGAACCCATCCTATCAATCCACTATTTGTAGACAGAGGAATTACAGCGTATCGCTGAAAACAATTACAGAAAAATTGTCATTTTGCCGAAAAATACAATCAAGTTATTGAAGATATTTTATGTGTTACTAGCTTTACTTACTTGTATAGTCAAATTTCGACGGAATGTCTCAGGGTCACTTAAAAGAAGAGTGTTAACCAGACCAAAGAGCTGCATGACTCTTTCATCTTGTCTCAAATCTTCGTGGCCTTTTAGTAAATAAACAAAGTCTTTCCCGTTTGATCCTACATAATATATTAAATTATAACAGAATTTTAATATTTAATATTTATTTAATTAATGAACAAGTATAAATGATTAAGCTTTAAGCATACCTGTAATGCACAATTTCCTTGGTCGTTGCTTACTAGTGATAACTTGCAAAAAGCTTTGAATTTGTGCAATGTGAATGATAGACTTTCCAGGTACATAAGAGCCAGGTATTGCCAATTCCAAATCTCTGCATTTCAGTAATTTTGGTGAAACGTACTGTAATTCTGCAATTTATAAATACACGTACTGTACTTGTGCAAAACCCAAACAAACCAACAGTCAAATCAGTTTTAATCAATCACAAATATCGAATATGCCTACCTAGGCTGATTAATTGTGGAAGTTGCCTTGAAATTCGCTTAAAGATGTGATAGTACAGATCCCAAGCTTGATTTAAATCCCGCACGTTACCAGAAAGTTTATACCGTTTACACCACTCCAATGCTTCAGTGAGGTCTCGTCCATATGCTTGATTGAAGCTGGTTTCTTTTAAAGTCTGTGGTCCTCGTTCAAGCATAGCATGTAAAGGTTCCAATACTTGAAACATACCAACTACATTTCGTTCGCCAAAGTATAGTCTTGAAGCTTCTTCTAGTCCTAAATTATTAAAGTAATATTTTCAGAAATATTTATAAATAAGTACAAATTAAAGTTTTAGTTTTTTAAACAAAATGATTTTGAATTTTAACCTTCATGCCACATTTCATGCCAAAGAATGGCCACGCGAATCAATTCCTCTGACACCATCATAGCTTGCTGTACTAGCGTTTGCGAATGTTCACACATGTTGCTTAATATCTTTTTGGCAGCAGCAAATCTTTGAGCACTGGAAGACTTGGAAGCTACAGTTAAAGGGTATATCAAGGCTTGCGGATGATGCTTGCCAATGTCAGTCAGAACATGGTGAATCATTTTCCCAACTAAATGTCGAGGTGTATCAATACGCGCTATTAACTGGGGAATAACCTACATGGAATAAATAAATAAAAAAACGTTGATGAATGAAACTCATGTAAATGAGACGTACGTGTGTGTCACTTTTTAAATTTTAACCTGAAGCCAGTTGTCAATGTGTATATTTGGAACACCTTCAACCAACGCATCATAAACTTCGTGCCATTGACCAAAGTCAAACCATAAGGTAAGTAGACGTAATGTGTCCTGTAAGCTTGCACCCCCAGAGGAACTGAGGGAAATAGATTTTACGAATCCTTTCACTGCAGGAACTGTATATTGGCTTATATAGGATGGTGTCTGAAATAAAATATGAAATGTGCTTTGCATAAATAAATACGTATTTTAGTAGAATGAGGATATTTATGGTTTAATTGGTTTTACCAATCCACCCCCTTTCTGTTCGGGGGATTTGTTTGGGTGTGTAGTATAATACAAGACTGCTTCAAAGTTCATAAATGCAAATGCGTGCCATGCTTTGTACCAAGTTGGATCGTGCTCCGTCGCAGACGAAAAGTAACTATTGTATAAAAGTAAAATTAATAGCGAGGAAATACGAACAAATTAATTTTAAAAGCAGTTTTTAATTGCTTTTTACTTTTTACCTCAAAACTTGAGCAATCATAGAGTCACTTTGTTTTTCCAAGCTTTCTTGCCACTCACCAAGTCTGAGGTAGCATCTAGCTAAAAGTTTTCGTAGTTGGGCAGTAGCGAGTTCCGGTTTTACACCTTCAAACAAAAACTGATTTGGTACTTTACCGACAAGTTGTGGTATCAGCGTACTGGATACAAAGTTTTTCAGTTGTCTGTAAAAAACAGTCAATGCGATGTACAATTAAAATATAGAAAGTAAGAGTTGTAGTTTAATTACTTAAATATCTATAAAATACCTGAAAGCAATATCTTTTTTTCCTTCAGCCCATAAATGTTTGGTAAAACTGTAAGTGACCTGAGGTATGCTTGTTGGCAGGTCTTTTTCAACGTCGGGCTCAATACCCATCAATGAAACTAAGGTTTTGTGAGATAACTTCAACCGTCCGTTTTTCCGGCATAAACTTGCAAACTTTAAGTGGGTTCTGGTATCCTCATGTTTGCCTAACACAACCGATCGTACTTGAAGTATCGTTTGCCAATCATCAACTACTCGTTGGCATCCCTATGAATGATTTTATATAAAATGAAACATCATAACAAACAGCATTGCGAACAAATCGAATTGGTTTTTAATAATGGCTTACCATTAACCGATTCCACCACATTAATTTGATATCATCCCTTCTTTCTGGAATGACTTTGTATTGAATGACTTCCTCCAATTCTGCCAACATTTGCACTGTAACCATCGAATTATATGCTCGTTGATAAGACTCTGACGCCATGGCTGTCAATTCAGTGTCTAAAATGTCCCTTGCTGAATCAATTAGTTGCTCTGCTTGAGTATAATGTCCCTTGTGGATACATATTAACGCTCTATAAAATATTCCATCCTGGCTGTCTCGAGATATGAACTGTACATATTTTTCCATAGCTTCCCATTTATTCTGGCCCCAGCTCGCTGCAGCTGCCATGTGTGCCATTTTGCTTTTATCTTTGTCTGATGAATTAACCCACCTGCCTCTGCAAATTTCCTCCAACGACTGCCAATCACCCAATGCTTCAAGACATCTCATTTGACCAAGTGTTAGCTCAATATCCTCAGGAGCAGTTTCTTTTTTATTAACATACAGTTCTAATGCTTTCTCCCAGTCATGAAGTCGTTCATACCATTGTTCTTGAACTTTAAGGTTGCTTCCATAATTCTTCATAGCATATTCCAAAAGCGCTGATAATATGTAGAAAAAGTAATGTAATTAATTAGTATGGAGAATCGTATCGACAAGGTCTGATATGGATATGTCCAATAAAGATAATAATATACAGGCATACCTGCGGCGGCTTCTTTATTTTGCAGCTTATTATTTATAGATATCAACGACTCCAAAACTTCCAAGGACGGACTCTTGTGAAATTGTTCTTCTTTGTAATGCAATGCTTTTGCATACGCACAGCAAGTCATTGCTCGTTCTCCTAGAAATTCTGGTTCAAGAGGTAACGGACCCTGTATATTTGCAAAAATAATTAACCTATTTCAGTATCTGATACTTTAAAACCCATATTTCATAAAATAAATATAATGATAATAGCTCTAGGTGCTAACCCTTTCACAATGTTCCATAAACTCAGCCAAGTTTAATATGGTTTGAGTTATTTCAGGAAGATCTTCAACCTTTAGTGCCTGTTTAAGGCTGGAGATTAGTTCATTTTGTTGTTCTTCCTGAAGTTCAGTCCAACAAGAGACAAAGGCAGCATTAAAAAGATCTCGCGGAAGCTGGGCATAAGTTTGTGCGAGATTATTACAGGCTCTCAAACTGGGACTAGGAGATTCTTTTAAGAATTCAATAGACAAACGTCTCAACCATTCTAGCCAATCCTCTTTGGAAACCCTTCTCGATGCTGTCCATGCACGTTGAAGATTTGCAGTAGAAACATGATACCTATTGATTGAATATGTATCGATTGGATTCAGTCCCATTCCACGAGATTTACTGTAAGTGCGGGGTCTCATCTTTGCCATGTTGCTTCCATCGCCATCATCGCCTCCATAGCTGTCTTCCCTACACCTTGACAAAATTACTGTGTCGTAACGTAAGTGTTTAATATTATGCTTTCGAAGTTTCTGCTGGATCATTGGAATAAATACTTCAAACTTGGAACCAAACTGAATAACTAAGGTTGCAAGGGTCTCCATCACGTTGTCTCTCAGTTCTGGTGTAGTATCTAGTATTCTAACAAGTGGGTGTATTACTCGACTAGCAAAATCAGAAACATTTAAAGTTCCCGATAACTGATCTATTGTTTCAATTGCAATTCTTTTAACTGATGTTGGTACTTCAGGTACATCCAATAGCCGAACGATCGGAGGAAGAAGTAAATTAAGGAATTCATCTAGATTTGTTCCAAATTTTTGAAGAGCATTCAACAAGTTGGCGGTGACGACTCTATCCTTACTTGAATCATAAACCAAGACTTTAAGCATTAAAGGGATAAGTTTGGCCAAGTATATCTTGAATTCGGAACCGAGTGCTAATGCAACTTGTTCAACAACTAAAATTATTGTGACTTGAAGAGAAGAATTTGACATCCAAAAATCCTGAATCAAGGCAAATATATCGTCTAGATAATTGCGGATATGCTGTTTAACTATCGCCACAAGCATGCCAAGTTGTTGAAAAAGAAAATCTTTGTATTGCATTTCAGTAGTTCTAATGACTTGGATTAAACAGGGTATAACTTGAGGGATGTACTGAACACAGTTCATATTCAAAGATTTAAAAACAAAAGTTACAGCTTGAACAACCGAAGTATGATGTTGCGCCAAGGTACTGTCTTTAATTATCCGCATTAAAGTGGCAATGGCTATTGCAGGGTAGAATTCATCCAGACTAGAATTGGATAGATGAATTAACATTTCGCTGGTTGACATTTCTTGGACAGCTTCCATATCCAATTTTGGGTCGGTCATTGAGACTAATGCAGTGGCGCTTCCTTCCACGTCAATTTGTCCCAAATGCATTTTGTGTTTATATGGATCTAATGCCCCTAGAAGCCCTAAAACTCGGATTGTTCCTCTACGTACAAAATGCTGCTGTTCCGTTTTAAGGTAGGTCAATAACGTGTCAAGTAACATGGGAAATCTTTGATAAGGAGTTATAACACATCCGGTATTTTCAACAAGTTGGCCAAGTGTCCAAAGTGCAAAACCACGGAGTAAAGGAACACCAGAATCATTTAACATTTCCAATAATATTGTCAAAAGTTCCGGAACTGTGGGCTGGTGGTAACAACAGTAAGAGAATATTGCCCATTTAATCCTTGGATGGCCATGCGTAGTAGAATGCTACAGGTACGAACGGCTTCTAATTCTAATTATTTTACATTCCGACGTTAGAAACACATCAGCACAATGTTTCACAAACTGAATGAGAGAATTTCCGTCAACGTCAAACTTTGCTAACGTCTCAAGTGCTAACACAATGTTGTATGTATCACTAGCGTCCGATCCTGATATTCCTGCTGCCATTGAGCTTAACCCACTTCCAGCTGAAAAACTTGATCCAGGACCTGATGGGGGCAAAATAATATTTTTAGGCATTCCTGGATGACGCCAAGGCTGGTTCATTAAGGTCTGGCTCAATATTTTTAGTAAACCGTCGTTGATTTCTCTCTTTAAAGTAGGAATTTGTATCTGAATTTCCCTTAACGCTGTAGTTAATGCAGGACTGAGCCCAGTGGCCAGCATTGATTCTAACATTTCAGAAAGGTCATCTCGTATTGCCGACCTTACGGAAATTGAAAGCAGAGTAATGCAAGTGAAACTGGAAGCATCAAATTTTTGCCCTTTCCTTGGCGTATCTTTTCCTGAAAGCGTATTCCTTAGAGCATCCATGATTTTTGTAAGATGAGGTCGAATGTTGCCGTCCATTGCTACAGACACAAGCCCTATTGTAATAAATGCTTCATTACGTTCTTTTGACCGCAAGCTCTGCAGTAAATAATTTAGCGTTAAACTGAGGAAGCTTTGCCCATTATGAGATGACGAGTGACAAAATTGCTCCTTGTTGAAAGCTGCTAGCCTTGGAAGTAATGAAAATAATGCTTGCTGAATAAATGTGCTTCTTGAAGTTCTCTGCTCCAAAACTTGTTTACAAATTTCCATGTAGTTTTCTGACACGATTAATTTACAAGCTTTAGATTCTGTAAACGTTATTGCTTGATGAGAAGAGGTTGGGGGTGGAGGGGAGCCCGGGATCCCTTCAATTATATCTTCATTGAACTGGTTGTAGATGTATGGATGGTGGGTATGCAGATATGACATGTGGCTTCCATGTGTTACATTACTTAAGTGAATCTTGGGAGTGTTTCGTTTGGAAGATTGCCTTCTACTTTTCCAACGGGGAAAAAAGCTTGATATGATGTCGTGACCGGAAGACTTTTCTTCATGAACCTTAAATCCCGTATCTGCCGATGAACCATGTAAGTTTCCATTTAACTTTTCCCTCAGTTCGAAAAATGAACGTTCCCATTCAGCATTCGAACATCGCAAAAGTTCATTCAGGACAAGAAGACTCCCGTGACAGCGGTCGTCTTTAGTAATTCCTTTTTCTTTTGAAGATTGAGGACCAAGCTCTCCTGTAAATCCTAACCTGGCTTCTTCAAAACACAATTTATAGTAGTGCGTTTGCGTCTGGGTTTTCTCCCGCTGAGCTGTTACAATTAATGCATGCCTTAGTGCTTTTACTGCGCCTTCTCGAATATTTGGTTTTGGGTCGCGTACAGCATTAAACACCACATCAAAAAATTGCTGGACTTGTTGGAAAAAGAAGGTTGGAGTTGCGACAGCAAGTTCTTTCAAAACTAAAACGGCGGCCAGACGCTTCCCTTCATGTCTTTCAGTAGCTGCAAGCCACTCAAACGCACGTTTGACCTCTACATCAATATACTCTGTTGAGTACGTTCCAGACACCAAAGCAAGTTTCCCAACTGCTTTTGCAGCCAATTCCATAACTTCCACATCCGAAGAAGGGAATATATTCCGGAGGTAGTTTGCAAACCTAGATATTCTTGTAGATGTATTTCCCACGTCGACTCCAATTAAGGATTCTAAAAGAATGAAATTGTAATTTGACTGATTTGAACTTGATTTGTAAGATTTGTTGTAGAGTAGCTAAATGTAAATGAAAATATCCCCAAACCTATGGCCAAAATCGCCCCCTTCTTTTCATTCATGTCAGCATTAGAGATCATATCAAAGATGTAATGGTTGAACTCATCCATGAAAAATGTAAGCTCCTCCACAGGTACCTCACGAAGTTCCGTTGTAACCTGAATAATATGCAATCAATTTACAAAAATTTTACCATCGGCTAAGTGATTAATAGAATAAAAAATGTCTTGGATGATGTGTAGTATGTCATGTCATAGAGCATATTTTTACATAATGGTGAAGGTCACGCGCAGCTTTGATTCTAACTTCTTCATTCTTTGACTTGAGCCCAGTTACAAACTGGTTCATCATAGTGACCGTGGTGGGACTAGTGAATCGAAGGTTATTCCNTTCATTCTTTGACTTGAGCCCAGTTACAAACTGGTTCATCATAGTGACCGTGGTGGGACTAGTGAATCGAAGGTTATTCCCTCGATTATGATGGCTTCCAGCCTTTTGCCTACCCCCCGGCTGAAATGCAGAAGACGCCATATCTTCGTAATTGATGGAGGGAACAAGAGAAGCTTGTTAAATGCAAAGGTCAGTGATACCGGGGAAAAGGCGGCAATGATTCATACAAAACTGCTTTTTCTTAAAAACGCACTTAACCTTTATTAAGTTAATTTCTCAGAAATTAAACTATCATCAATTTAAAAATCATTACTAGTCCAAAAATTAACGTTTTCATTCTTTTTAAGTTTTATTTTAACCATCCCGAAAGCGTTTTTATAAACCTTGTTGGGATTGGCAATCATCACCTCCTCCTTTGTTCCACTCATTTTCAACGTTCACTCAATCACTTCAATCCTCCTCCAAAAAGTTTGCCAAATAATTTACATTATATTTAATTAAATAATTGCAGAGTTTACAGGTAATCGTTTTTAACTGAGTTTAGCTTTAAGTTAATTATAAATTGCGTAATAATTAAACTGCGTCGTATATTTTTATTGTTGTTTTAGAAGGAATTCGAGTTCACTTGCTCGATGCACTTTTTCAATTTGTTTATAAACAAAAAAGATGAGAGGTTGCTTGAGCGGAGCATTTACTATTGCAGCTGAGCTGACCTACTTGCTGAAAGATGCGCTTTGCAAATTTACTCGATGGCCAGACTGGGATGAAGTCCAACGCCCAGAGACAACACTTTCCTTATTGCAAAAGGTGTTTTGTTTTGCATGTGCAAATTTGTTTTTGAATTAAGATTATGTGAGAGTTGCAAAAACAGATTGTTTAAATATCTTTGCATGGGGAGGTGAACAGATGAGCTAAAGGAAGGCAGTCAAGGCAGTGGTGGTTAACTTAGCTTACGCAACCCCCTTTTAATGGTGATGATGAAAGAGAAAGTTACACGCGGCTAGTTTAATTAATTATCTTTATTATGCGCAAATAACTGACTTTATAGTGCAAATAATAATTCTGTATGAAAATCGGAACTAGGAAACTATCAAGTTTTGCAGTGTCTGTATTCTTTGTGATTAGCTGATTTTTACGGGCTTTAAAAATTATTTACAATCATCAGGGTCAATCGAGTTATTTAATTACGGAAAGAATAAAATGGTTTAAAATGAATACTTGAAGAAAGTTTCTAAATTGTAAAGTTAATAATCAAAAGTTCCCACAAGGGATAAACTTCAAACGCAAATAATTAAAGTTGTTGCTGATTCTTGGTAAGGATTCTTGGTTTGGAATTTGAAGAAAAAATTATTGAATTGAATAGTCATACATTGTATTTTCTTTAGATAGATTGTTTGGGAGGTCGAGGTCTGCCTTGATAGAATTGATTTGATATCCTATCGTTCCTCAATTAGCCAGTAATTAGTGCTCGTCTAACAACAATGAGCGGGACAAAGAAGGTTAATCATACAGCTCTAAACAGGCTGCGGCAGGATTATTTGCGTTTGAAAAGAGATCCAGTTCCTTACATTTTGGCAGAACCCCTACCATCAAACATATTAGAATGGTAAGATTGGCACGAATTGTAGAATTAGTTTATATGTACTTTGAAGAAACTCGTTTAATTATATGGGATTTTTAATAGGCACTATATTGTCAGAGGTCCAGAGGCGTCTCCATATGAAGGTAACCAACAACATTTATTTCATTGATTTGTCATTTATTAATTCTGACTGAAATACTTTTTGTAGGTGGTTTCTACCATGGGAAGTTAAAGTTTCCGCCAGAGTTTCCCTTTCGAGCACCCAGTATATATATAATCACTCCAAATGGAAGGTAACGATTGGAATTATTCAGTGAAAGAAGTTGTATCATTATAGTCATTAAGTACAAGTAGCTATTATATAAATATTATTTCATTTTAGATTTAAGACTAATTCCCGGCTTTGCCTTTCAATTTCGGATTTCCATCCTGATACTTGGAATCCTGCCTGGTATGTCTTTCAGGAATTTTACCTCATGAAACTTAACTGCAACATCTTATAATGCTAACTAACTTGATTTTTTCTGACAATTTAGGTCAGTAGGTACAATTCTTAATGGATTGCTTTCATTCATGGTAAGTAAACTATTTAATAGTAATATAGTCGTCATTTAACAAATTTTAAAATTGCGAGGATTGAAAATTCATGAGTCTCATTCATTTTGACTTTCTTAGCTCGAAAAGAGTCCTACGCTTGGTTCAATCGAAACTTCTAGATGCAGAAAAACGAAGATTAGCAATTAAATCTCTAGAATTTAATTTGAAGGACAAGCAGGTGCTTGACCTTTTTCCAGAAGTGTGTGAGGTAATAAATAATTTGAAAAATGGCATTGGAAACTTTCGAACTCACTATATCAGTTTCAGTATCAGAAAATATATGAATGTTTCATTTTTTATGTGTTCTAGGAATATGAAAAGGATTCACGAAACAAGATTAAAGAGCATTGAATCTAGTGGCATTCAGGCAAAATTATTGTGCGCAACTTCCAGTCAAAATAGTGCAGGCCAAGGTTCGTCGAGTAATTATAACAATGCTATTGCTACCGCTGCTGTTTTGATAGGCTTCGCAATCTTTTGTTACAGTGTAAAATACGTGCTGAAAACGATGGCGTACGAAGAGTGACTTTTATAGTAAATCTTTGTATAAATCGATTAGAATGAATCACGTGAAATAGTCTTGTCACTACACTGTCTTGAAACTACAACCATTATCGTTTCCAATTCCAATCTGTAATCGAGTGATGATGATTGATCTAATCTATTCTAAATGTATGTAATCGATACGATAATATACTATATACTTGTATGTTATATAAGATTTCGCGGATACCTCTGAAGTGCTGAAATTAAATTGTAAGTTTATCGTATCATGTAATAATTTAAACTCGATTTTCTTATTATGCATTAGATTCTATTGTTTAACCAAAGCTATTTTATTTCGTTAAAATAAATAGAAGCGCAACATGCATCACGCTGCCAAGATGACTATGCGGTATGTATAGTGTCAGTGTGTCAATTATATAGTTCATTTTATTTTTTGCATACGAAAATGGATACCTATTACCAATTTCATTAAAACGGTCACTAATGCATAGAATCCATGAAATTATGATTTTTAATAGGAAAAATAGCTTCCCTGGGCCCAAAAAATACAAACGTTGAACTTAATTACAAGTACATGCGACGAGTACATTACAATGCATTGTGCAACGGAAAAAACATAATAAAAACGATATTTTATTTGACTATTGACTTTATTCTTGTAGGTGGTTTCTACCATGG
>JAHZNK010000231.1:0-11519 GCA_027744615.1 Lepidocyrtus cf. nigrosetosus NNG-2020 | reverse complement strand
ATACATTTTCGCACTTCGTTAAGTCTCTAAAGGCGTACATACACACCGCGTCACTCTCAAATCCTCTTTTGTGATTTACTTTGCAAGAGTATTTTTAGAATTTTCCGACCTTGCTCATTTCCAACCTTCCAAAAAAGAAAGTCTTACGCCAGTCTGTTCATATCTCACCCAGTTCAAGAATAGTTTGTGCACTTTCTCAATAGAAAGTTCTTCATTGATTCACCCCCACCATTCTTTATCACATGTGCAAAAAGCAAAATTTTTTACCAAACTTTTAAAAAACTTTGCAGAAAACCGAAGTTTTATTTAGTCAAAAGCCTAAACTGGCGTTTTTTTGCAAGAGCCAAGTATTCCCCACTCTCATAATCATAATTGCAAAGAAAGTTTATAGCAGACACCACTTCAAAGTAAATTTCATAAGTATCTCAACATTATAATTATTCATAATATTTCGACACAACGAAAAAGATGAAAATAATTCAGTTAGTAAGAAAGCAGACTAAATTCGAAAATGTTAAAAATTCTTAATATTGATATTCTCTGAAGTATTCACATACAATATATTAAACATTGCGTTTTCACTCCAGCCTTCAAAGTTACTACTGTACTTAATTTTAAGCCCGGTCCTCTTTTGTAAACTGGAATTATTCAATAATACTACATCTGTCCTGTTTTGTTCAGTTTCCCTTGTAAACAATGAAGTATCATAAAGAATGAAGTCCTTTTTATAGATTTCTCCTTCAGAAAGATGCTTTACTACGCAGTTTTGCAAGTTCACATGGACCATTGCAGCCAGACTGTTATTCTAGTGCAAACATATACCAAGACGGTTAGGAATGGGATGAGGAGAACCGTCGTAAATTCTATTTTTAGATTTTGAGGCTCACTTTCCTTCTCTCTACTTTCTCTTTCTTTCACGAACAAAAGCACATTACAGCTCGTTCTAAAGGTTTGATAACATTAGTGAGATTTGAACGGGTGAAAACAAAACCCGGTTCCTTTGCTGTATTTTGTTTTATTGCATTGGCAACTTTCTGTTTTTTCTTCCTAGTTAGTCTAGTGGCTCCAAGCTACAAAACATTTAGTATATAAAACTGCGGACTCAACTTCCAACCTTTTTATCATCCTCTTAAAGAACATTTGAACTGGAATTATAGAATTTATTCTTATCAAAATAGTATTTAGCAAAGCAATAAAAAACTTGCAACTTTGCTTTCGAATAGTAAAAAGGAAACGAACATGTTTCACAATCGGCTGCTTATCATTCTTTTAAAAGCTACAAGAAACAATTTATTGTACAACAGTAGCAGGAAAAAAATTCTTCTTTGCGATTTTTCTACTCGGAAATACAGAATTGACATTTTTGTATTCAATACAAGTTTCCTTTTCGCTTTAATAGATAAACATAATTTAATGGTGGAGTTACGCTAAGAAAAATAAAAACAAGAAAAAGGACAAAAAAGCCCATTCGATTTCTTGCTCAATAATACTAGAATCTAAGACACGGTGACTTGACTTACGACATGGTACACATTAGGAACCAAGATCCAAGCCAAGATGTGAAGAAAGAGTCAAAAAGGCTCAAAAATGTTTTCCTTTCCTCAATCCCCACAATAAAACGTGCTCCTCTTTTATTTTCCCTCCATATGCATGTGACCAAAGCAAAACCACATTTATTTTCCTTCCAATTTCTTTTTCTTGTAAGCCTTTAAGTATGTGCTTTTTTGGGGAAAAGACAACGTCTCGTGCACGAGACCTCAGTCTGGTTTGTATTTATTGCAATTCTAACCTCAACGTCCTTCTCATCTCATCATCAGTTAAAACATGGGCAAGATTGGTGGCTCCAAAATGGGGAGAAAAGAAATGAGCATTTTTAACGTTTTTTTGGAAATGAATAGTTTTTCCTTCACTTCCAAAAATAAGAAAATAAAATACGAACTTGAATTAGTTTGGCACGGAAAAGCAAGGATTCTCATTTCAGCTATAATAGCAGAGTATAAAAAGCGATCTATGCAAAATAAGATTTTTTTGTGGTTTTCCCCACTAAATTATTGTTGGGAGATGAAATAAGATCATCTTTATTGGACTTTGTGGTTTCTTAAGAATAAAGAAAGTTCCTTTCGTGGTATTTCTCATTTTCTCAACCATTCTCGTAAAGATTAAGGCAGTGGTTGCTGGCACCCAAATAAAATGAATTACGTTTGTAGTTCAAAGAAAGGAATCTTTTGCAATCCTTTGCTTTTTTGTTTGAAATTTCAAAGCTGTATTCTTCGCATTTTTTTACCATGACTCGGTCTAACATTCCCATTAAAATGAATTAAATCAGGATCAGCCTCTTAAATTAGAATTTTACGGTTAAAATCACATTAAATAACACATTTATTTGGGATTTATTCTTTGTCACATATCAACGTAAAATATGAGCTCCATCTCAAGCCCGATGCGAATTATGATGACAACAGCAAAACACATTAAGGAACGTATCATATCTATTTCTAACAAAAAAAGTTATTTTCTGTTATCATGAAGTGAAATTAAGCCCACTTGGTTCAGAAGAAGGGAAATTACAAGATAATTTTATATTAAATTAGTAAAATTTAAGACACGATATTTCATAAAGAGATTACGTAAAACGTTTTCACTTTTTATCTAGAAAAAATGGCTATGAACTTGCGTTTAAACCTTTACGTAAATATTACAAGGACAGGGTGCCTATCTACTTGTGCGACATTCTTTTGAAATGAAAAAAGTCTTAGTTTCCTGTCCCTCCAAAACTTATACTTTTCATGCAGAAAGTGCTTTCCCAGACATGAAACGTGTGTTTCTCCATCCAAAATTAGAAAAACGACATGAAATTATTTTTCTGATGTTTTCCACTAGCGTAAATTCTGTCTAGATTAAATTGAATTAATTTTTAAAACCTTGAAACTTTTAGCGAGTCACACTCCTTTACAGAGCATAATTACATTGAATGAGAAAAAACTCTATTCCAAGCCTCTTTTTATGAGAATATTTACATACATTACGTATTACGAATGACTTTCACGTAATTCATACTGTCACTTAATTTATAAATCTTTTAAAAAAGTATAATTTGTGTATTATAATATTTGTTCTAGGATATCCTTGGAAGATGTAACAGTGTTCCCTTGAAATGATACCTACCAATTAAAAACCTATGACCTTTTAAAGAAAATTAAAAGACTGAAAAGGCTCTAATTGATTTAAAGTGTGATTCAATCTTATATTTTTCATTTCAAATATTTACCTATTTTTCGTTTTAAAATTTCTACTTCACATTAAGAAGGTCAAATACATACTTGAGTCTTACCTGTGTTCCCAATTCACTCCAATTTCAAACAATTTTTTTCTGAAAGTTTCCTCAACTTTAGTTTCTACTTTACTATAAATTTTATGCTGAGAATATTAAACTTCAAAGCACATTTGAAAAACTGCCGAAACTGGTACAGCCACCAGGCAAAAAGGGCCAAGTTAGTACTTCAAGTTGACTCCCAGAGACCTAGATCCCGAGTTAGCAAACGACACTTCAACAAAGAACTGCACAAAGGAAAATTACTGTGAGCCAGTACAAATTCGAACCGTCTCCGCACTATTCAAACTTCAAACTAAAACATGATTTGATGACGACAAAGAAGTTAAAGTAAAGTTCCTTTCTATCTGTCCGACTCTGAAAAACTCAATTCTTCAATAATGACTTTGATGATGATCTGTTTTACAAAACTAGTTGAACAAGAACAGGAGGAGGAATCCCACCAACTTTTTATCTCTAGAAATGGTAAAATAGTACACGCAAAAACGAGGGGAGGAACCACCTACAATATGCAAACCTGTAGCAACAACAACAAAAGAATCTCATCCTCCTTATCATCCTCCGTCTGTACCTCCATCATCACTTTTTATCGTCAATGCAATGTTGAATTACTGCTTTACGGTTTAAAACAAGGTAAAATGCAAAATCTTTTTCAAGGGGAAAATACCTCTGACGAATAAAAAATCCACTGCATCAGTACAGTTAGCTTAATCTGCTTAAAGTTTTTGCCTATTTCTGTTCTGAACATGATTCATGAATGACGACGCTGACTTTTGACTATTTTATGCTAACGAGCCAGACATCAAGTGTGTCTTTAAAACTATTCCATTGCAGTAAAATGCAGAAGCAACAATTTGCACTTTGGTATAAATCATGAATTCAAATATGAAACGACGACAAGTCAAAAAATCGAACCCCAATCTTGAGAGCTCCGAGCTACTTTGTAATTCTTGTAGAAGATAAAAAAGATAAGACCAAGGCGCCCTATTTGATTCGGTGTTTTTTGCTATTAAAAATCACAAAATTACGATGATAATGTTTAAGATGATGTTCATACTGCGCAGTATGATCACCATGAAGCATTGAACAACGGTATTTTTTCACATTTTCACATAAATACATCAATGCATGCACGCCGGGTCTGATTTTTAAGCTTTTTGCAAGATAAAGCTCTTTTTACCCTAGATTATCAACATGTAAAAGGTAAGATATCGGACTTTGTTAAGAAAGGTAAGTTCAAGGGTTGCTGCTGTGAGAGCGTAATAATGATAATGACAAGATGATTATGAGCTTGTTACAGCTAAACAAAGAACTGACTGTGAGAGCCGCCAACGGTTTTTTGAAATAGTCAAGTTTTTGTGGGAACTAAAGCTGATTACTTTTGTTATTGGGGTTAGCGGTATGACTTTTAAGAAAGGAACCAATAAGAAGGAACAACATAGAATTTATTACAGCATTCATGTTCTAAAAACATTTGAAAAACTATTTTTAATATATTCATTAGATCATTAAATCACTGGAAAATCCAAAAAGACATCATTTACTTTGCAAATAGCACATAAAAGTCATTTAACGACCTTGTTAGTGAAAAAGGATAGAGTTTAAATTCAAATGTTCTAGTCACTTCCTGAACTCATTTTCATGCTCCATTAAAAGAGCTAAAACAAACTTTATTTTTTCTGTTCAAGGAGAAACAATATTTGGAAGACGTAATGAGATAGTCTGTTTACTTAAAAACAATGTGGTTTTGCTCTTTTCAAGAGATTATTCTACAGAAGAGGAAGTGCTTATATTTTAGACGAACTTGTGACAAATTACGAGCAAACAAATTGCTAAACGTGATTCTTGCTTTATCACTACCATCAACATCATCCATCATTCATGCAAAATCTCTGACATGGCTTTCCACTATGAATTCACAAGGCAAAACATCTAGTGATCTTCATTGTCACAAACCAGAGTAGGAAATGAAGAGAAAAATCCTTTTTATCTTTATTGTTTGCTAAGCACGCCATTCTGAAAGGATTAAATTTATCATGCGGGGGTTTTAAGTAGAGGAAAATAGAAGAAACTAAGGTCATTAGTCATTACTTAAGTAGAAATAAATTTTCAATGTAAACAATGACAATCGTTTAAATTTTCAAAACTAACATTTACACAGTGAAATTAGAAGGACATGGCGAATAAAGAGAACTAAATAATATCATGGAATAAGGTGAAGGTAAAGTGATGCATTGTAAAAATTGTTAAATAAATGGGATTTCCAGCTCATTGTACTACATGGCTATTCGTTGAAAGACAATCTTGTTCAAAATTTGGTGTAAATTAAATTTCCAAGTCTTTCAGAGTCCCAAATTGTTCCAAATTGAGTTTTGTATCGTCTTACCCTCATCTCAATGTAAATTAACAAAGCACAAAAATGATTTAGACTTGAAAGAGTCTGAGAGCCTTGCTACTGATTGAATTATGAATTTACGTCATTTTTTGAATTCAAAGAAAGTGTTGAATGATACTGCACTGATACAAATTCAATTTTTCCATTTCCGTTACATGCGTCAATGATATTTCTTCATAAAAGTATTAATAGAGGTTAATTAATTGAAAGCTAATGACAAAACGTGTCTTTACAGTCATCTTAATAATAGATCCATTATTTCTTTTCGCCAGGTTTGTTTGATCTTGTATCAGGTATTATTGCAACATCTGAGCCTTTCCAAATGCATAAAAAGAAACCAGTTATGTTACAAAAAGGTTATCAGACAGTATAGAAAACGTAAAAGATGAAAAATCAAAGCCGCTGTCACTACAAATTACTACATGAGAATAATAGCATCTGTCATAACTTGGTCTTTCCATTTCCACAAAAGCATCCAATGATATTCTTATTTTTTCTACTTATCATACTTGAATCACGGTTTCGCACGCCAGGTTCAATCAATAATCATCTATGACACGTTTCAGGTCATGAGATTAACAAGATAGAAAAATGAAAAAGTACTGAATGGAGAACACGGGAGAGGACATCAGAGGACGTCAAATGACGACGGGAGTGAGGTAATATGAGAGGAAACAACAAACAAGCAATAATAAGGAACCGTCTTGTTTACAGAAAACGGAAACACAACGAGACGGGATGGGATATGCTTTCACATTTGATTAATGTAAATGGCAAAAGCAAAATCTATCAGCTTTCATTCCTGGTTTTTCACTTACGCAAAAAACAAAGGAGAAAGCCTAAAAAGCTTTGAAACTTTATTCTCATGATTCAACTAGGGAGTGTGTGGAGGTGGGATGCTGGGAGAAAGTATCAATAATGAAGCACAATCTGAAAGATGAGATGGATTACCCAGAACTTTACAAGCAAATTGTTCACAAATTATGTAAAAGTGGAATAAAAATGAGAAAAGCCTCCTCCAGCAGTCCTATAAACTGTGGTAGCATCATACGTTTGAAAAATAAGATTGAGAGATTGAAAAGGCAAATGCCTTTTTAAGGATTTTGAGGAAATTGAGATTTAAAGTGATTTCCTTCGACGTATAAAAAACCTGGGAAATTTTGGATGAAAAAGTGAAGATGGGCATAAGGATGTATAAAATTTGATAGAGCAAATTATTCTTTTTTTGCAGAAACGATCTCTTTTTTGCCCCTTTCCTTTATTCCAATTGAGTAAATTCAGGTCACGTTATGGCTTCCGTACCACAATTCCGCGAACAAATAATGGGGAAAGCATGCAATAATGCAATGATGATGTGAGGTAGAGGATGAACAAGAAGACGATGATGACACATCTTTTTCCATTTCCATTCCTTCCCTTTTCTCCCTTCCCCACTCAACCTTTCATTGCACATTCTCCTTCTTTATCTCTCCTTTCGTCGTCCCTTTCTCCTCTTTCAAATCAAATATCCGTTTTCTTGGCATGACAAGGTTGTAACCATTTGTCATTTAGGTTTAGTGGAATGGAATCCCTTTTTTAGAGGAACTCTTTTCTTTCCATATGTCCCACGTTTAGTAAACTCTCCAAAGCATTTGGAGGGAGTCAGTCATTACTTATTTTTAAGTAAAAAATGTTTACGGAAATTGATTGGGAACAGAAATAAGATGGTGTTGAATTTCACTTTCTAGAATATTTCCAAAGTTGCATCACATCATTGCCTTCCAGAAGCAAAAGTTATTTCTCAGGAGAATCCATCCTTTCAAAGAGTAACAACATTTGGAGAAAATAAAAGATAGAAAAAGCAAGGGGAAAGGACAGGGAAAGATAACCACAGACATAATAAGTAGAAGCTATAGGCAAGCATGGCTCTGCCATTTCTCTTCCTGTCCTTTGCCACAACGACATAAATTGATTTCGCTTCTTTCTACTTCATCATCATTGCGAGAGAAAGGAGGAATGGGAATACCACAACGCTATGGTTTTACTTAAAGTGCAGAAATGGGGAAAGGAAATAGGGATTTGTGGTTGTTTCCCAAAACACTTTAGCTCTCTAACAAAGCAACACTTGCAATTGTTGAAATGCAGACAATACAGTGATAAAACTTCCAAGGTGCGCTTGGTAATGACGAGAGAATAAAAATAACTTTGTAGCTCTTCAGATTAAGGTTTAGAATTTGTTAGCCATTTGATGGCTTTTGTTTTTGTTGGAGAATTAGTCTCAAAAGTACAATCAACGTTAAATCTCAAGTATTCTACTATCATATCATGAAGATCTGCAAAAAATGTAATTTGCATAACAATAAAAAACAACGATTTCATCACGTTGTTTAAATAAATAGACTTTGCATTTACTTTGTTGTGGAAAAATTTGTTGTCCTTTTGTGGCATGGGTATTGTTTTACGTAATGAAGCACAATTACAAAACAGAGTAACAACAACTCTGACTTGAGTGTAATGCTGATGACGCAATAAAACAATTCCAGTAAAAATTCCAAAAACCCCGACAAACTAACATGTGCTCAACTGAATTGGAATGAAAGGGTTTTTAAATTCCAAAAGGCAATTTATTTCAAAACATAAACCCATTTCATTGGACTCCCAATTACGAATTTCAAAGCTATTCGCAAATACTATCAAAACTTAAATTGAGTTGATTTTTCAACAAATTTGCTACACGTAAGCATTTCCTTAATTTTCCTTTGTATTATTTTAAAGTAGAAGGTATAGAAAGTAACCTCGTAATCGTTTTGGATTTTAAATCCCTGACTGCGCGACCTTTTTCCCGCTCTTGGAGCTGACTCATCATTTAAAGTACTTATTTTCCTCCTTTTTTCTAATATTCTACAATTTTATCTAATAGTAACTATTTAGGTTGCACATTAGAGCTCCACATTGTCCCCGTTCCAAAATATCATTTAGAAAACTCTGCTCAAAGCCAAGGAATAAAATGTCACAAAGGTGCTGTCAAGTGCGCCTTAGTTGATTTTTCAACAAATTTGCTACACGTAAGCATTTCCTTAATTTTCCTTTGTATTATTTTAAAGTAGAAGGTATAGAGCGTAAATGCAGTAATCGTTCTGGATTTTAAATCCCTGACTGTGCGACCTTTTACCCGCTCTTGGAGCTGACTCATCATTTAAAGTACTTATTTTCCTCCATTTTTTCTAATATTCTACAATTTTATCTAATAGTAACTATTTAGGTTGCACATTAGAGCTCCACATTGTCCCCGTTCCAAAACATCATTTAGAAAACTCTGTTCAAAGCCAAGGAATAAAATGTCACAAAGGTGCTGTCAAGTGCCCCTAATAGTGCTTAGCAAGTTTTTCTAATTCTACCTTTTTATTGTGTTGCCTTAGCTTGTCATCTTATTACTTCAAAGACATGACAAGGGTTTTAACTTTTCCCAAAAACATTAAAAACCGGATGTTCTGGTGTTGGGATGGTGGGTAAAAAGACGTCCCTTATGTAATAGTATTGCTTCGCTTTTCTTTTTAGCCTTTCCAAACGACATGCCTCTCCACTCTGGCACAATAATCATTTTGCAAAATCATTGTCGTTACGTCCGTTCATTGTCCAAACTACTGTCCTTTCTTCTATATTTTCATCCAGCTATGCGAAAATGACTTTTTTATCCTTTTGTTCAAATTTTTATCATTTTTTACTACTCTGGCGTTCAACAATGTACATTTTTATATTCTTTGGAATACATACGTATTTACATTGTCTCAAAATACCCCAGTCTATTATGATTATTGCAAAAATTAATGGAAAGGAAAATCATCACAGAAAAAGCTTGCGGAAGTTCATGAATCCTTTTCCAATTTTCCTAGAAGCCCTACCGCGGAAAAAAAGCAAAATCCAGTATAAATCAAACAAATCGGCTCTTTCTACTACTTTTGCCGCTCCAACTGAATAGAAACTTTAATATTTCAAAGAGGTTTGAAGAAGGATCATCATTCTGTTGATAATACCTTTGTATCATAGTGCGTTAGCAAGTCTGGTTTGTCTTTTGTCAAAAAAAAGAGAAGACTAATGTAACCAATAATAATCTTGCGCCTTCTTTCTCCATTTTTCTCAAAAAACTACTTGAAGAATTGCTCTCTCTTGAGACATACACTTCTACTCCACCGCCTGATTTATTTTCTCAGATAATAATAGCAGGATCCTATTTTGCTCCGAGTATAAAAATCCTTCAAAAGAATTATCACTCGTTTTTATTTCCTTTAAGTCTACAGGACATGTAGTTACTTTGCTCCAAGGCAATGCGATCGTTTGAAACATTACTGGATGAGACTATGGAAAATATAAAGAAAGAAAGTTACACAGAAACTGCAACACTTTCTTATCATTAAGGCATGACAGAAGAAAAGTTACAAATTTTATTTTTCTCCAAAATATTAGGAGAAAATGGGAAACTGAGGCAAAACATGACTTTGGCTAGAGTGTGGAGTGGATTACTAATTTTGAGAAAACAGTGAGCTAAAATCTTGTAGACAATCGCACTGACCCTGAAGGATATCATATCTTTAATAAGATTCTTTCCAGAAGACAAATTGTTTTCTATCTGGTATACTTACTAGACCCGGGAATAAATGGCCTTGTCTCATATCTTGAAAATAACCAATGCTCCAGGAATACACGTCTGCATTGAACTGAACAATTAGGTGACCGTGACCATAAAGATTTCTCATTGTTTGAAATAATCCCTGGGTTATTAACATTCTCCTCAACAGTGTCATTTTCACTTCTTATAAGTGAGCTGATTTCATTTCTTTCCACGAGGTTAGCACACGTGGCTTTATTTTCACCAGCAAAGGGTTTATTTTCCCTATTTGACTTGTGTTTCACAGAGAAAATGATAAATTGAAGTGAAACTAAATCTTACTTTCCCTACTTTAAACAATCTCATTATTTCTATATTGATGGAATCTATGTCATGGTACAAGTACGAAGGAATTAGGTTTACGAATCAGGTGAAGAATGATACCGGAGAAGGGTTGATGCCTTACAAGATCCCACTAAAATCCAAACTTCATTAGTCTTTCTGTCAGTTAAACCAAAGCACTATAAATGAACAAGGCAAAAGATAATTCGGAGTAAATTAAGAAAGCTGGACAAACGAAGCTTCACTTTTTGTGGTATCTTATTTGTGTTGATCTGGTACATTGAACAATAATTCAAATTCAACTGTACATTTTTCTTTAATCTTTACGTCAACCTAACCACCAGATGAAAAATTATCTCTAGGACATACGAAAACGGTTTATTTCAAGGAAAAGTCATTGGCTGAATAAACATGTCTCCATCCTGTGTCACTCCTCTGGAGGATAACAAATCAGATTATTTTTTGTTCCCCTTTCCCCACTTTTTCATTTCTGTTCGATAAAAAATATCATTTATTTCAACAATTGCCAACTATTTGCTATCGTATGATGCGTGCCCTGTGTTTTAAATTATTACTGGAGAAAGTAATGGCGAAAAATATTTCGGTTTTTTCACGCAGGAGTTCAGCTTGTGAATGTAACATTGTTTCATTCATTCTTTATCTCCATCTTATTTCAACCCTTGAGGTTGTGTACGTATTGATTTTGTAACTGTTAATGTGAACTGTGAATTGTGAACTTTGAATGTAATGTAATGTGAGAGAGGAGAGAGAGAAAAAGCACTTGCAAGTTCACTTGCACACAGAACAGAAAGAAGAAAGATTGAAAATAAAAGAAATACGTTAAGATTTTAAAAGTAAAAACTTAT
>JAHZNK010000230.1:0-12193 GCA_027744615.1 Lepidocyrtus cf. nigrosetosus NNG-2020 | reverse complement strand
GTGGGCCTTTCTGTATGGGCGTGGGATGATTCATTGCTGGGTGAATAAGGAGTAGCCAAGAAAGATGAAAAAATACAACCAAGCTAGAAAAGAAATGAAATCTTAATAGTACTTATTTACTAACATAAATTAACTAATTTGTGAGTATTTTATACCTGAAAGATCGGCAGCAGCTTCTTTAAAGATGCACACTGAGATTTCCTTGAAGATATCATTGAAGCTGCAATAGGTCCCTTTATCCACAAATGGAATGGGTGCGACAAACAAAGCAATACATACGACATAGCCCAGAAGCAGCTCCTGCAAAATCTGCCAACAAAATACACAAAAATTAGTCCTTTTCTGAATAAAACTTGCAATTCAATTTAGTTAATCTTACTCCGTCAGTTGTTAAAACAAATCGTGCTTTGGAAGGCCAAGGAACAGTTCCCAATATTCACTGTTTTTAAACTCTTCAATTTCCTCCTTGGAGAAAATTGACTTGTACTCCTCTTTGGGCTCCATTCTTTCTGTCCGGTCAGATCGGAAGTTCACTGGCAAATGACTTGTTTCCTAAAAGAAATGGAATATCCCCACTTTATCTTATTTAAAATTTATATACGTGAGTGAAAGTGAGTCATAATATGCTTTGTCTGTTTTGCCAATACGCAACTCTTACGCAAGAAAGCATACAGACAGAAGATCGATAGTTGAGATCAGTATAATAGCAACTTTGCAATTGATATGGAAAGGGTGAAACTTTTAAGCAAGGGAAACAAAGACGGAAGCGAAAACAATATTTTTTATGCAAGTTACGTCAATCCAACGTTTTATGTGAAACTTGATGGGGGACGCTCCGTTAAGAACTCCGTGGCTTTTGTCTACTGTGGCCCACGTGTCTTTTCTCTTTAAAGCCATGCCAGAGGTCGTAATAAGCATCGTTTGATCTGGTCTTATTCAGATGACGAGCCGTTTAAATGTGAAGGGTGGGGCAAGGCTTATGCAACAAAAAGAGAGATGAATAAACCTGAGCGAGTTCATAAGAAGGAGAAAGGCGAATGATTTCGATATGCCTGAATAGTCTGTCACGTTTTTGTAATAGATGCAGTGCAATTTCAATAAATGTTGTAAAAAATTGTAAATATTTACAAAAGCTTATTTATTTTTATGCAAATGTAATTGTAAATTATATAACCAATTAAAATATTTATCAATCTTTAAAACAACTGAGTTTAACATGTCTAATAAGGAAAACAAGTATTTAACTTGTGCAGATGTAAAATAACTAGGGAGATTTCCAACCTGACCCACCAGTTACAACATTTGTACTTCCCGAAATAGTAACTGATCCCGTCCCGGAAGTGCTTGATGATCCCGAGTTGGTCACACTTACGTCAAGCCCAGTGGCATAAGCATCTAGATAGTCTCCCGCATGGGCGGAATTTCCAGCAGTGATTCCCTGATAAGTCTGAGACTCTCCTCCTGTTTTCCAACCCATTGAAGCGGATTCACCCGAAGAAGTAACGCCTGTAGTTCCTGCGGCAGTTATGCTCCCATAGCCTTCAACGTTTGACCCTCCGGATGGCCCAAAAACTACGTTTCCACCTACAGCATTCACGTCCAAACTACCAAAAGCCTCGGCATAATTACCAGCCCCGATGTATTGAATCCCTTGCGCGGTATTTTGCTGGGGATTGCCTAAAGTTGACGCCAGAGTTTCAGGTCTGCCTCGAACGGAGCGGACATATCGAGCTGTTTGATAATCGATTTTTTTCTTTTAAAACCGTAAATGTTTTATTTAGTTAATTATATTTTTTACCTTTAGATCCGCCTGTTCTTGTACTTTCTACGTCAAGGGTTAAAAATATGACAATAACGAGGAATTTAATTGCGTTCATTTTAAAATCTTTGATACTTTTATGCAACTTCAAAACGATAAAATCAAACTGCAGAATATTCAATTTGGATATCTTCGCCCCTCACTGTCTTCTTAAACTGAATGTAATGTAAAGTTTTATGTCTCCGTAACAAATGAAATGAATGACGCTTCTAGATGCAAGGGAAATACAGGCATTTTTAATAATATCAATCCTAAAACATTCAAATGTACAACCGAAAAGAACCTACTACCTGGAAACAATGCAACTAATAATGCTAGCTTACTTTAAAATCTAAAAATATGCTTTAATCTTTTTTAAGTAAAATGGGTTGAAATTCTAAGAGAAAGGTTTATCTTTCCATCATGAAAGGTTTCACAGCGCTCTTCAAAAACTAGTCTGAAAAAAATCTGGATTAGTATATTTCGAAAGCTTTTTTCTAGCCAAGATAAAAATAGTAAAAAAAGCCATAATAAGTAGATATATAAAAGTACCTGAATTTTTCTTTAAATGCGTTTCATGATGGTGCGTATAACTTAAGCTGAATTTCCCTTCTCATAAGTTCTGTTAAATTTTGTTAGCTCGGACCGCAGGGCATTGTTTGAGACTTTGAGGTTTGGGTGTGTTAAGAAATTATAAGCTTGCCGTAGGTAAAAATTTTCGAAAATATACATTATGCATCAATTGTCAATGAGAAGTAATGAAATTATCTGTGATATTAAAATGCCAGACTCTCCTAAACAAAAATTAGGCGACAAAAGCTTCTGTTTAAGTCTGTATTTACTCACTTCTAAAAAATTCTGCTCTGCATAATAGTTTGAATTCTGTAAAAGAATAATTAAAACCACTTTTATTGACTTTGTTGTGCTTCGTAATAATTTTTAATTCTAAAAAAGAATTCTTGTTTAATTAGATGTGCTAACTATTAACAAAATAAAAAATATTATTGCTTGTCATAAATAAAATACTGATTTTTAAAATAAAAGCTAACAAAACGTTATCAAGATAGATGAGAACTATTCTTATATTTAAAAGTTAAAATGTAAAAACACGACACTTTTTTAAAGCACTTCAATTTCATAGATCTTCTTTGTCACCCAGCAATGAATCATCCCACGCCCATACAGAATGGCCCACCCAAGCCAGAACTCCCTTTTCCATTTCAACAACTTCTCCAAGAAAGGCTGCTGACATCCAGCAGGATCCACAAAGACGAAATAGCAAAAGGCAACGGCTTCAATGATCAAAACGCAAACGCAGATCCCAAAGTTGATGTTGATCCAATTTGTGAAGCTCAAAGCTCTTTCACGAACGTGAATTTTCTCCTATTTTAAACAAACAAAAATTGGATTANAATTTGTGAAGCTCAAAGCTCTTTCACGAACGTGAATTTTCTCCTATTTTAAACAAACAAAAATTGGATTAAACAAAATAATTAAGTTAATGAATTTAATTTAATTAACTTACGTTGGGTCTGGTGTGTTCGTTCAAAAACCCAACGACGCAAACAAACAAATAAGTACAGTAGGTCAGCAAGCAGTAGCCAAGAAAGATGAGAAAATACAGCCAAGCTAAAAATATTAAAATTTTAGATATTAATTGCACTTATGCTAGTATAATTAACTAATTTGAGTTTTTATACCTGAAAGGTCGACAGCAGCTTCTTTAAACATGAATATACTCCGGGAAAATATTTTTTTACATGTTTTTTGTGGTTAGAGATAGCCTTCCAAGATTTTGTATGCATACGTTTTAGCAAAAAATGAGTCATTTAAGACCATAATTTGAAAATATCATTGAAACTGCAATAAGTCCTCTTCTCCATTAACGGAATTGGTGCGACAGAAAAAGCAATGAAGCTGATATAGCCCATCAGAAGCCCTTGAAGGCACTGTTTAAACAATTTTCTTAATTCATTAACGGAAAAATATATTTCTTAACTTTTAATTTATTACCGTATCACTTGTAACAACAAATCTTGCTTTGGAAGGCCAAAGGAGTCCAAATTTCCTCAGTCGCATAATTCTTTTGTATTCTTCACTATTTTTAAACTTCTCAATTTCCTCCTCATCCTCCGAGGAAAATCCTTCCTGTTCGGGTTCCATTCTGGACACTTCGGAAGTTTACTGGAGAATGACTTGTTTGCTGAAGGAAATGCAATAACCCCAATCTCATCTAAAATTCACGCGAGTGAAAAGTGAGTCATGTTTGGTCTGTTTTGCCAACGCAGGAAAACACACAATGGATAGTTGAGACCGGGAAAGGATATGGAAAGGGTTAAAGGGTTTAAGCAAAAGAAACAAAGACGGAAGCCAAAACAATAAATTTTTATTACATCAATCCAATTTTTTATGTCAAATTTGGCGGGGGGATGCTCGGTTCCCAACAAAGTTTTTATTACGGGCTCCGTATTGATAATTATAAGAAATAAACATAATCCTTTGAAGTTTTGTATATTCTACCGTTGAAACATTCTATTTTAATATTAGAAAGAACTCGAGCTCATCCCGAGTTTCAGGCATAAAGGAAAACAATAAAAGCTGGTAATGCAAGTATCGACTAGTTCCAAAGGCTTCTTTGAAAGGTATAAGTTTCTTCTTATTTTTAGCATACAAACATCAAACATGATCATAAAATTATGACCAGTAATAAAAAACCCGTAATAAGTTTCTATAGCAATAAAGTGGGCTAAAAACACAAGCAAAATAGACATAATTTGTGCAATTATGTATGTAAGTATGTAAGCCATAAAAAGAGCATAAAACGGAATATTTGCTGCATTCGACAAAAAATAAAAATTACATTAGTTTTACACGATAAAATTGTTTAATTACGTGTTTTAAGTAATCTCCTTACGAATTTTTATTGAGTTATGAATCTGTATATTTCACTTAAATACTATTGTTTTTGCAACGGCTTACGACTTTTAAATGAATTTTTCAATTTTACATCTACATCATTTTTTAAAAGCCAGAAGCAAAATATTTACTTATCTCTATTGGCTATTACAACTTGTTATACATCTCGCAAGGGCAATCGGCTTAAATCAAGTTAGACATGATGTCAATATTTTTATCTAAAAGCAGATGCGTCAATCTTGTCATTTTCGTCAATGTCATTTATTTTGTAATTTTAAGAATGAATTATTTACTACGCGAAATGTTAATGTCATAAAAGGTAATTATAAAGGGGGATAATATTGTGAAACCATTTCTTCTTCCTTCCGCTTCCAACGGCAACAATGCATAGTAAGAACTGCGTGCTTGAAAAAAACGCATAAAACAGAATAGGGATAGGGGCACTCGTTTCAGGGAATTCCTTCTTTCGCGAATTCAATTACGTATTTTGCTGGAGATCATTGCTGCCGTTTAGCTATTAAATATTAGCTTGTCGTATGTACAATTAAAAATTTTTGAAAATATTCTTCATTAACAATATTGAGAACTATGAATAATGAAAGAAAGTATTGAAATTATGCTTCTGTGATTTTAAAATGCCAGACTGTCCTGCAAGTAAGCAAAAATTAGGCGATAAACGCAAAAAATTCGACCCTGCAGAGTATTTCGAATTCTGTAAAAGAATAATTAAACTTTTATTAACTTTTCCGTGCTTTCTAAGTTTTAATTCTAACAATGAATCAATAATCAATGCTTAATTAAATGTGTTAGAAAAATAAATAATAGTATTGCTTGTGATAAATAAAATACTGATTTTAAAATAAACGCTAACAAAACGTTATCTAGATAGATGCGAACTATTCTGATATTTAAGTCAAAGGGTAAAAATACGGCTTTCTTTAAATCGCTTCAATTTCATAGATCTTCTTCGTCACCCAGCAATGAATCATCCCACGCCCAAACAGAAAGGTCCACCCAAGCCAGAACTTCCTTTTCCATTTCAACAAATTCTCCACAAAAGGCTGCTGAAATCCAGGATCCACAAAGACGAAATAGCAAAAGGCAACGGCTTCAACGATCAAAATGCAAGCGCAGATCCCATAGTTGATATTTATCCAATTTGTGAAGCTCAAAGCTCTTTCACGAACGTGAATTTTGAACTGAATGAATACAAACAAAATATTTGAGTTTAATCTTAAATATGTTTTGTCCTTAATTTAATTAACTTACGTAGCGTTTGGTGCTGTCGGACAAAAAGCTAACGACGCCTATATACAAATAAGTACAGTAGGTCAGTAAGCAATATCCAAGAAAAATGAGAAAATACAGCCAAGCTAAAAATATTAAAATAGTTTAGAATTTTATTGAACTTGCTAAAATAATAAAGCAATTTGAGAGTTTTTACCTGAAAGGTCGACAGCAGCTTCTTTAAACATAAACAATGAAACTTCCTTGAAGATATCATTGAAAGTGCAATATGTCCCCTTCTCCATTAAGGGAGTGGGTGCGACGAAAACAGCAATCGCGCTGACATAACCCAACAGAAGCCCTTGAAGGCACTGTTTAAATCAAAAAGTTTTTTTTTAATTTATTAACTCCAAAATATATTTCTTTAGTTTAATACCACATCAGTTGTTGCAACAAATCTTGCTTTGGAAGGCCAAGGAACAGTTCCCAATTTCTCCAGTCGTACAATTCTTTTGTAACGTTCACTATTTAAAAACTTTTCCATTTCCTCCTTCGAGAAAATTGACTTGTACTCCTGTTTGGGCTCCATTCTGTCTGGTCAGATCGGAAGTTCACTGGCGAATGACTTGTTTCCTGAAGAAATGCAATAATATCCCAATCTCATTTAAAATTCATGTGAAAAATGAGTAATGTTTTGTCTGTTTTGCCAATACGTAGGAAAGCATACAAAGAATAGATGAGACCAGGTAGCAATAATAGCAACTTTGCAATTGATATGGAAAGGGTGAAGCTTTTAAGCAACAGAAGCAAAGACGAAACAATATTTTTATGCAAGTTACGCCAAAGTTTTTATGTCAATCTTGATGGGGGACGCTCGGTTCCCAACAAAGTTTTTATTAAGAGCTCTGTGTTGCTTAATTGTCTGCATTTATCTGCTACTTAATTATAAGAGAAACAGAGTCGTTTGAGTTACTGCAAATTCTACCGCTGAATCATCCTATTTCAATATTAGAAAGAACTCGAGCTCGTCCAATCATGAATTTCAGTCAATAAGAAAAACCATAAAAAGCTGGTAATGCAAGTATTGACTAGTTCCAAGGCAAGGGCTTATCTTCAAGAAGGAAATAAAAGCAAGTAGACTTAAAGCTATAATGGGTATAAGTTCCTTCTGAGGTTTAGCATACCGACTGATAACATATTATGACCTGTTAAACAAGTAACAAAAAACACTAAGTTTTTACAGCGATAAAGGTGGCTAAAACAAGCAAATTAGTTTCTGTAATTTTGTACAAGCCATAAAAAATTAAAATTGCAAATTTTTTATTATAAACCTTTATGGTTTACTTTATTACAATTTTTAGACCTTGCAATGAATTTTACAATTTTACCTCTACATCATTTTTTAAATGACAGAAACAAAATATTTACTTATCGCGATTTGGATATGGGAACTTGTTATGCATCTGCTTAAACCATGAACACGATGTCAATATTTTTATCTAAAAGCAGATGCGCCAATCTGGTCATTCGCATTCTCGTCATTGTCATTCATTTTGTAATTTTTAAGAATGAATTATTACGTGAATTGTAAATGCCATAAAAGGAGGGATGTTGGGACCCATTTCTTCTTCCTTCCGTTTCCTACCCTACCACAACAATGCATAGTAAGAATTGCCACGCTTGCTTGAAAAAATTCATAAAATGGAATAGAGACAGCAAAGTAATAAAAATTAAAAATTATCATGCTTTTAAATGAACTTTACTCATTCGGCTTACTTTTTTAATAATCTTCAGTGCGAAAACTAATTTGAAGGAATCCCTTTTTTCGAGAATTCAATTATGTATTTGGAGATTACTGCCGCCGTTTAGCTATTAAATATTAGCTTGTCGTATGTACAATTAACAATTTTTGAAAATATTCTTCATTAACAATATTGAGAACTGTGAACAATGAAAGAAAGTATTGAAATTACGCTTCTGTGATTTTAAAATGCCAGACTGTCCTGCAAGTAAGCAAAAATTAGGCGATAAACGCAAAAAATTGGACCCTGCAGAGTATTTTGAATTCTGTAGAAGAATAATTAAACTTTTATTGACTTTTCCGTGCTTTCTAAGTTTTAATTCTAAAAATGAATTAATAATATCAATGCTTAATTAAAAGTGTTAACAAAATAAAAAATATTATTGCCTGTGATAAATAAAATACTGATTTTTAAAATAAAAGCTAACAAAACGTTAGATGAGAACTATTCTAATATTTAAGTCAAAGGGTAAAAAGTAAAAAAAATACGACACTTTTCTTTAAACCACTTCAATTTCATACACCTTCTTGGTCACCCAGCAATGAATCATCCCACGCCCATACAGAATGGTCCACCCAAGCCAGAATTTCCTTTTCCATTTTAACAAATTCTCCACGAAAGGCTGCTGACATCCAGGATCCACAACGACGAAATAGCAAAAGGCAACGACTTCAATGATCAAAATGCAAGCGCAAATTCCAAAGTTGATATTTATCCAATTTGTGAAGCTCAAAGCTCTATCCCGAACATGAATTTTGTACTATAACAAGGAAGGGTGTAAACAAAATATTTAATAAAGTTAATGTACTTATTAAGTACTAATTAATTTAATTAACTTACGTAGCGTTTGGTGCGTTCGTACAAAAACCCAACGACGCCGATATACAAATAAGTACAGTAGGTAAGTAAGCAGTAGCCAAGAAAGATCAGAAAATACAGCCAAGCTGGAAAATAATAAAATTTTAGAAAATTATTGAACTTGCTAATATAATTAAGTAGTTTGGAATTATTTAGATACCTGAATGTTCGGCAGCATCTTCTTTAAAGATAATCACCGAAACTGCCTTGAAAATATCATTGAAAGTGCAATAAGCCCCTTTCGCCGCTAATGGAATGGGTGCGACAAACAAAGCGATAATGCTGACATAGCCCATTAGAAACCCTTGCAGGACCTGTTATAAAAACAAAATTTTTCTTAATTTATTATCTCCAAAATGTATTTCCTTAGTTTAATACCGCATCAGTTGTTGCAACAAATCTTGCTTTGGAAGGCCAAGGAACAGTTCCCAATTTCTCCAATCGCACAATTCGTTTATAATGGTCACTATTTTTAAACTTTTCAATTTCCTCTTCCGAGAAAATTGACTTGAACTTCTGTTTGGGTCCCATTCTGTCTGGTCAGACCGGAAGTTTACTGGCGAATGACTTGTTTGCTGAAGAAATGCAATAATATCCCCAATCTCATCTAAAATTCTTGTGAGTGTAAGGTGAGTCATATGTTTTGCCTGTTTTTTCTTTTTTTTCAATACGCAGGAAAGCACACAAAGTATAGGTGAGACCAGTATCAATAGCAACTTGATATTAATACTAGAAATTGATATGGAATGGGTTAAGGATTTTAAGCAATAGAAACAAAGACCAAAGCCAAAACAATAATTCTTTTCTATGCAAGTTACGTCAATCCGCTGGTGGCTGGTGTTTTTATGAAAAATTAATGGGACGGTCACAAAAGTATAAATTCAAGAGCGCAATTGTCTACTTTTCTTCTTTTCTTTTTAACAAATCAAATATCATTTCATATTTACTAACATTATCTTTTCATCTCTGCTTTATCTCGCTACAAAACCAAATTAAATTTGCAACAGAAACCAATATTGAATAAAAAATAATATACGATTTAAGGAGATTTATTTTTATTTTGCGCCAAAATTTTTTATTTCATATTAAAAACCGGTTTATACAAATTTTTCAAAAAATTCAATAAATTTACAAAATTTAAAATAAAGTATTTTATATAAACTACCTAGGTATAAAAATAACTTGTTCAGGTCTCCTGTAGCTGTTCATTAATCTGCATTTTATATAATGCTACAGAAACATGAAAGGAGCACCGCACAAACAACGTTTTCCACCAAAAAGGAGAAAAAATAGCGTTCCAAATTTTTAAAAATGCTAGGTCAAGAAGAGCAAAGTCATAATACTTCAAAATGAACCCTAAACACATAAACAGAACAATGAATTGGTTAAAGATCAACCAATTTTTCAACCCCTCAGCTTTGCAGATTTGGCCCATTGTGCTCTATTCCAGAATTGAAATAAACAAAAATATTTAACTAATCAAATAAACCTAAATAAATAAAATCTTACCGGTTCTGAAGTGGCATTAAACAAGCAAATTGACATTTGGACGTACAAAATACTGAAGAAAACGAAAAAGCCGAAAAACACGAACATTAGCAGTTTTGATTCCACTAAATGAGTTCAGCGGCTGTGTGACCAAACAATGCAATTCCAACCTTTTTGAAGTCTTCGTTTATACCTTCATCCTCTTTTCTTTCTACAAAGTATCCTAAAATGATTGGTAGAAAAATGAAAGTCATGGCCCCCAAGCTGGAGAAGAACTATTTCACAATAAGCAAAAAATAATACTTAATAATCAAACTTTAATAACTTTGCTAAATAAATCTCAAAAGGCTTAATTTCTCACCGTTTCTACAAAAGCAACTAACCTCGCTGCCGGATACATTGTAAGTCTTAAATCCGGATCCATTTTTTAAAAAATTAAATAATTTTATTTTTTATTGTTCGTCTGCAGTTTTGTTTCAAATGACAAACAATCTACTTCTGAATACATCTATTTATATGTCAGGGTGTACCCTGGCTTAGCCCAGGATGACTTTCAATCAACAAGGATGAAGGAAAACAATAAAACAGTAAAAAAAATTCCAACCTAACAAAGTGATGTTTATGCATTTTATGTATAACACATTAAGGAATAGTTTGGTCATGGTTTCATCGTAAATTGGTTTAATACTTGTTTTAAACAAATAAATGGATCCATTCCTTTCCTGTTTTTTAATTATTAACCAGCATGTTGCATGTGATTATTAATGTTTGCAATTTTGCAATGGATTTTTCAATTTCAGATTTACATTTTTTCAAAGACCAAAAATAAAACTTTACCTTGCGATTGGTTATGGCAACGTGTCATACATCTTGCAAAGACAATCTGCTTGTTAAATCAAGTTAGACATGATGTCAATATTTTTATCTAAAAGCAGATGCGCAAATCTTGTGTTTCTCGTCATTGTCATTCATTTTGTAATTTTTAAGAATGAATTATTTATGAATTATAAATGTCATAAAAGGTGATTAAAAGGAGGGATTTCATGGACCCATTTCATTTTTCCTTCCGCTTCCTACCACAACAATGCGTAGTATGAACTGCAACATTTGTTAGAAAAAAGGCATAAAAAGAATAGACATCGAGGCAAGTAATAAAAAATTAACATGCGTTTCAATGAACTTTATTCATTCGGCTTACTTTTTTATTAGTCTTCAGTGCGAAAACTTGTTTGAGGGGATCCCTTCTTTCGCGTATGGTTTGCTTATGACTCACATATCACATTAGGGAATAGGGATGATCAATAAATAAACAAGTTTTCAATTGTTTGAGCAAGCTTATAAGCAAAATTACAATCTGCTTGTAAAAAAGCTGCCTATTATAATAGAATTTTAATAATTAATAAATGGCACACGTTCTAGCATTTTTGAACGGTAATATTTAACAAGTACAAGAAAAAATGAAAAAAATTGAATGGGACGACTTCACGGCGATGTAATGCTAAATGCTCATAAAAACTACATTTTTAAAGATTGCGGTTATGTAATAATAAAATCAAACGTTTTACACTTACGTAGGTGCTATTCTGGCTATCTTGAAAATTAACTTTTAATAATCGGTTCATTTTATTTGGGGAAGCCACCCTGCCACTTTATCTCCCAGCGCTTTCCTCTGGGCGAAGTATTTAATCAAAAAGTGTAGAAATATCAAATTTTATAAACAAATTAAATTAGCCCAGTATTTAACTAAATATTGGTTTAAAAAATTAAAAATGAAGTTTAAAATTATATCACTTCTTGTATTACCTCATTTCCTTAAATTTTCCGAAGGACGGACTGAAAGCATTTACAAGAAAGGTGAAATGGTCAACACTTACTTATCTTCTATGACAGGAGTTCCAGCGTCTCTTGAAGTTGGTCAGGATTTAATGGCGATTGTAGACATGCTTGGCAAAATGGAAGGTAAGATTTAAATAAATTACTTTTGCTTGATTAAAATTGTATACGGTTACGTAATTATTTAATTGTAGGAGGAAGCGGTGTGGAACAAACTGCTCAAAAACGTCACGATTTCTTCGCCCACGACCCGTGGCTAGTTGCCCCACTT
>JAHZNK010000229.1:0-23127 GCA_027744615.1 Lepidocyrtus cf. nigrosetosus NNG-2020 | reverse complement strand
CACTGCGACAAGTTATTATCTCATCAGAAACGTAGCAGTTTTCCCCAACACTATTACGAGCAACGCACATTACCCCAGTAACACGAATGTTCTTCGGCTGAAAAGCTCTCAAAGCCTTAAAGTTAAAATATTCTTGTCATTAAACTGCACAACGTACATCGTAATTTTTGTGGTTGCATACCTTAAACAAATAAAAAATTGAAATTAATCAAACCTGGAAGAATCCCGCAACAGCAGCTGCGCCACATTTATCTCGAGACATCCCCGCCATTATTCCTCCAGCTTTAATATCAGCACCTCCCTGAAAATCATAAAATATATAAAATACAACACTCACAAAATAATAATAAAATATCCATTTCGAAATAATAAAATTATTTGCATATTAATGTTTTATAAATCCTGAATGAATGTTTGTCATACAGTGTCATAAGTGATTCCTTTTCCAACCAAGTAAATGTTTCGCTTATCATCTGTTTGCTCTCCCTCGTCGTAAGACAAGATAATCACGCAACCACGATGACGATCAACAACTAAAAATAATTAAGTGCTAATTACATCATTTCAGTATATATTTTTGTACGTTTTCAGTTTTCTTTTAACATCCAAAAAAAATTGAATCCCTACCGCTAGCAGCTCGATTGACAGCAGCAAAGAGAGGAAACTCTTTTTTCAACACTTCCTCGTCATCAATAACTTGAACACCAATGCAGCTATCCCGGAACAAATCGGTGACGTAAGCAGCAACTTGAGGGGGCGCCCTAAATAATTTGAAATAGATACAGTTATATATTGCAGATTTCTTCAATAATATTATTGAGTTAATAAATTCAAGCAATTAAATAATACATGCGCTCTGGATCTCCTCCTCCAATGTCCCGAGCAACCATCCTGTCAAAATAAAGTCCATTTCTTCATTTCTTGAAATGACTAACATGTTTAAGTAATTATAGTCAAAACTTACAATGCGCCGTTAAGCTCCTCCGAAATGTTTACAATCCTTTCATTTTCAGCCTCATTCTCTCCATACAATCCAAGATGTTTAATCATTCCACGCTTCTTCTCATCCTTGACTTCCCGATAGCTAATGGGCTGTTTTGAGCATTAATAAATTACATATTAATGAAATTAGTAGCAACCAGACGGGATATTAATTAAATCTAATACATGATAAACTTGTTCTAATCCAGCAAGAACAGAGACAATTTCCTTGTTGGGAAAGTGATTGTCTCCCTCAATCAAAAGCAGAGGAGCCTTGGATCCAGCCTTAATAGCACTAAATATAAAAGAAATAATATCAAATGGACGAATCCAATGATGCAATTACAAATAGTGTATTCAATAACTTTATGTTTTCACCGTTTCATTCCCTTCTTGACAGCCTCTGCATACGCACGTACGTCGTCATAATCACCATCTACAGAGCCAGTTGGCGAAAACACAAGACGCCTTCCTGGCGCTTCCTCACACAGGGTGACACAGCCTTCCTTTGCCAAATTGGAATCCACCTAAAAGCAAGGAAAAATGACTTTTGGTTGAATGTTGTATTTACCAAACTACCTTTCTTACTGTATTACAAATAATTCTATTAACTGACCTCTTCCAACTTTTGCAATGTTAGAAAACAAGGCCTACCAAGAGTTGGAATTTTAGCACCAACGATGACCAAAGAATCAAATCTTCTTCCTTGTATTTGCAGATTGTAGCAAGTCTCCACCCTAAATAAAGTCAAATTGGCTATATTTTAATATTTTGTAAAAAGAGAACTTGAAATAGTATATCAGAATGGGACACTTACGGTGGTGTCTCATCAGACAAAGATTTTGGAAAGGTGGGCATTTTTCTTGTTGTAAAATTCCGCTTGGTTAAAGTACCTCCAGAAACGTTCCACAATACATAAGGCGATTTTCTTTGAAACGTGGAATTTCCTCCCCGACTTAGGACGTAAACGGAACTGCAAATAAAAACCACTAATTTTACTATCGTTTTATCAAGTATTGTTTTGAAGTTATAGCGACAATGAAAGAAAACCTAAAGCTTGTACACCACTTCTTTACACAGAACATCGTACAAAATTATATTTACCGAATCATAATGCCGAGACTACTTACAATGGCCATTTCTACGAGTTTAGGGGATATTCAAAGTTGTCTACCAGTTACTTTAAAACGTATATAGTACTTATAATATCTACCCCTTTTTTATATTCTTGTACTAGTGTTAGATTATTGTGATTAATTAGGTAGTCAGTAGTTTAGGGCTTGTTCTAGCAAGTTTCTTTGTTTTCCTTGTAGAACACCGGTGAACGCTTCGAATCATATGTTTAGTTTCCTTTCAATTGGCAGCGTCAAGCACATGGGTTTACTTTCTCATATTCTCATCTAATATCATAAGATCAGATCGAACCTGTAATATAAGCAGGTTACACATCCTGCATAACGTTTTACGCCATACTAGTATACCTACGCTTGGTCAAAGTATTCTACCTTTGTCTCAAAACCTAAGCAAAAAAGCCAGCTTCATTCAACAAATCCTATGCCTACTCTTTTCATGCTTTTGATGCAAGTTCATCAACTATAATCCGACACTAGTTACAATTAATTAAATGCCCTGCCCTACTGTGAAAGTTATTAGAAAGGGATTTATCAATAATGAAGACACTTTTATAAAAAACGGAAATAATAAAAAACGACATAGGTAAACTATTCAGAATTACTACTATTCGACAATTACGGCTTGAGTATTCCAATAATTTGATATCTCCCCATAGCTTATACTTCATACTTATCATCTTTACATGAGAAAGGCTAAGCCTTCAACTAAAAAATACAAATTACATTGCGTTTAAATATCTAATTAATTAAGATAACCTGTTCAAGTAAAACAGACTTTTCCAATTTAAAAACCTTTATGAGAATAACTGGATACCTTATCACAGTTAATAATTGAATAAAAATATTAAAATTAATTTAATCACTATAATAATTAAAATTAATTAACATTTTTTACCAATATTCAATATCCTTGAAAATAGTATTAAATAAGATAGGAATTAACTAAAAGCTTTAATTTTAATAGGTTTACAAAGGTGACAAGTTAAATGTTTACATCAGATGATTCAGAGCCAGGCTCTTGCAAATTAGCAAAAATGATAAAAAATAATAGTCAAAAAGGAAGAAAAGTACTCACCGGAAGTTGAACAACGAAGGTCTAAACAATAATTTGGATGTCACTGGCCAAAAAAATAATTTTGGAAACAATTAAAATTTGGAATTAGCAACCACAACCGGGGACCATTAAAAAGGAAGCTGTCCACTTCCAAAAAAGCGAATTTTCAATCAAAGAGGCCGAAGAGCTCTCCACTTTCTTGTCTGGACTCCTTTTCTTTTGACGGAGAGGATTTTTTCTGTTGTGTACATGCGTATATGCACAGTACTGTACTGTATAAACAACAACGCATTCAATTTGTCTCCCTTCGCCCCATTAAATTTCAAGTCATTGACCGCCTACTATAAAGTCCCTGGTTTATCCTAAGAAGGGTAAAAAGCTGATTCATTTGAATGATTTGCAAAAGGAGAGTTGTGAGTGAGTTTTGACGTAATGGATGAAGGATGAGGATGAGTTGCCGCAGCGCTATTTGCATTGTTTTTATGGCATTCCATAAAATTCGCAATGTTTTTCAAAAAATGAACAAAAGAGTTGCATAGGGCACACAACGCCATAAACCATCCTAGTCCAAATTTTTGCAAAATTGCAAGTGCAGTGACCTTGTTTAATTGCATGACCCGTACATCAACTTCTTCGGCTGATCCATTTTTAGTTTTTGCTAGGGAAATCAAAATTATTTTTAATAGTCAACTCAATTAAATTTCCGGTTAAATATCTTCTCATTAATTAAGCCTAGCTAAAAATCCACAATTACCAATTATTCTTTTATCATGAGGTGTCAAAACACATTTTAAATTCTTTAAAAATTTTCGCTATTAAATTTTTTGTTTGTGAGGTGGAAAATCAGGAGTTTAAACAAAGTTAAATGTCTTCTAATTAAGTCTCAAAATTAAAAAGCAGTTTGTTATTTAAGTCAGTGATAAAGTATGCAAAAGGGTTTTTAAATCGTGCGGCCATTGTAATAAAGTGTTCGAGAGCTATCTGAATGAAAGTTCTGGTTTCGAGGTGTTTATCGAAAGAGAAAGGAAAGGTAATCAAATTATTATATTCTCTCGGGTTTTGTTACCATTATGATTAGTATTTTCGCCTGTTGACTAATATTTACCTATTTTATTTAAATCTCTTAGGGTTTGAGGATCTCATTAAATGGTGTAATATTCAGCCATGTCGAAGTTTCTGTTTGAGGGTGATTATAAGCGCAAACCGGCGCAAAGCCTTGGGGGTCGGTCACGGCTTCCTGAAAACCGCGATATCACTGTACGGAGGGCGCAGTTAGAGCGACAGCGAAGAGAAGTAACTTCATAATTATAGTGACCATTCTTATTGTATGAAATATATTATAATATCATAATTTATTTTTTTCTGCAAACTAAAGAATGAACGGGCACGTGCGTCGGCTGTATTAGTTATCCAGGCAAGCTTTCGGGGAATGCGTGAACGAAGGCATATCAATTTAGAGTTGCGGGAAGAGTTTCAGCAGAACTTATCCGGACAGTACACCGTTGAAAATCTAGAGCGTCAGATGATGAGACTCAACTACTTCTTCAAACCAAGTCAAGATATGCAAACATTAGGAGATTTGGGCAAAGCAATGCTCATGGCTAAAGACAAGTTAATGGAAAATATGTTGAAAGATGACCGCTCAGTGCTTCGACTGACTTTAATTTTGGAGAAGTGTTTAGCTGTTCTCATAGAGCGAGGAAATCCTTCACGAACAACTGTGCTCCGGTTACTTGAGGTAATTTGTGACCCTATAATATAAAATGTGAACCAGTCAATTAGTTTCTAATTGAAAATTATTTTTTAGACATTCACAGACTGGAATCAAATTGAAAAAGTTAGTGCAGCAGCGAATATGAATTCGTCAAAAACTGAAGAAGTCATGGCTATCATTTGGGCGTACTTGGTTTTGCAAAAGGATTTCTTTCAAAAGTATAAACAATTCCTGGAGACAAGGTTAGAAGTGAAAGATGAAGATACGGCCAGATCTGCTCTGCAGCACTATGATTTCACTGTGTTTTATCACCGCTTTTTGGAAGCTATACAGCGTCTTTCTGTCACATCTCGTTCCTTTGTAATCGCAAAAAATGTCTATGTCACCAAAGAACTCGTTCAAGTTCTGCTTCTTAAATTAGCAGAATCCCTTACAATCGGGATATTACCTCATAGAAATGACAAACCAAAAAACGGAGTTTTGGAATTCGTCATATGCCCACGAGTGGCTCATGAATTGTCCTTACAAAGGGATGGGAAATCGTTATGGTGTGAGCATTGGCTGGAAGTTGTCTCAAGGCTGATTTCAATGTATTCAGATAATGAAAATGATGTAGAAACTTCAATGAAATTGCGTCCAGTACTATACAGCTTCTTAATATTGATTCGGTGTGGAAAATTGTGGCATGACCGCCATGGTGATATATTAAAGCTTTTAAATTCTCTTATAGTTTCTGTCGACAACAGGTATGTGTTAATTCAAATTGTTCCACTTTTTCATTTGGAGGCTTACAATAAACGTGTTTTTAATTTCTTTTTTCAGGAAGCATCTATTTACTGTACCACCTATTGGAGAGAACGCTGAGTATGAAAATGAAGAAGAAATGCTAGAAGACGTCGAAATGCAGTCTATCGAAGAAGTTGAAGCTGCGTTTGCATTTTTTACGGATCGTCGAAAGGTACGTATATAAAACTTAATAATAATAATATAGAGCTACATGGTCGTAACATCTTAGTTCTTGATTATTAATGGCAACATTGCACTATTTAAAGGTATACATGGAACTCCAGTCCGTTCTCAATAACATGCAATTAAGTCACTGGATCGGTGACTTTTCTGTGCCCAAATGGAACTCTCTGTATCCAATGTTAGGATGTCTAATTGAAATGGAACCGAAACTGGCAGCTGTTCATTTTCGGTTCCTGTCTGATCTGTATAATAAAGCCAGTTTCATGCGTTCCCTGTGTTTACACGTAATATAATATAATGAAATAATCATTATTAATAGGTAAGGTAAAAGTAGTCTTTAAATTTCACTAATCGTTTATCGACTGTTTCCAGCTATTGAAGCGGGTGGGATCATACAAAAACGAATTGGTGGTGATGTGTTGGCTTCTCAATCAGTTAATGAATATTCTCCATGATGGCGAGTTTTTGGAAGGGCTTTCATTGAATGCAGATGAATTGTTGGATTTCATTCAGCTTTTGCAAGATAGTTACACAGAGATTGTTCTAGGTGACAAGGACGTTAGCGACAGGATGCAGAATTACATTAAGAAGGTTTTTATTATCATTATTTTGATATGATTTTGAATTAAAAATATGTATTAAAAATCATCAGAATGATTTCTGACTACTTAAACTATTGGTAATAGGAAATCTCTTATACACTGATGGCACTTCACGATCGAAACACTCGGATAAACTTGTATTCGGAGGATGTATTCGTCTCATCAAAGTTCAAAGTGGTCTTTCCAATGGAGACGCACAACATCAGATTTCAAGATTTTTCAATGCCATTTGGACCCGGGGAAAATTTAACACTACTAGATCAAAGATTGTTACGAGTTTTAATTGATTTCCCTTTTGCACTTACCTTCCATGATAGGGTATCCATATGGCATCAGATTCTCCACTCCGATCTCGTTGATCGTCAAATCACGGAAAATCCCCTAGATCGTCAACATATCCAGATTCGGAGAACGTATATTTACGAAGATGCATATGAAAAACTTTCACCTCAAAATGGTATAACTTTATATTGTATCATGGTTTACTAAATCGTAATTTGAATTTTCATGACTACATTTTTAATGTATTATTTTGTTGATGGTATAGTTGCTGATTTGCGAGCAGATATTCGGATATCGCTAGTTAACGTTGTTGGAGTAGAAGAAGCTGGTGTTGATGGAGGGGGACTACTTCGCGAATTTTTGACTGAAGCAACAAAGGCAGGAGTGGATCCCAACAGGGGCCTTTTTAGAGTGGATTCTGAAAATCGAATTTATCCTAATCCCATTGCCAAATTGATATTTCCTGATTTTTATAAACATTTCTTTTTCATGGGTCGGTTGGTCGGGAAGGCACTATATCGCCAAATCCTATTAGAGCTTCCCCTTGCTGCCTTCTTTATGCAAGTGTGCGCCTTTGGTAGCGTTTCTTCAGCGGTGGACTACTTAGCTACTTTGGATCCAGATTTACACAAAAACCTTTTAAAATTACGAAATTTTGATGGTGATTGGTCTGAATTAGGTAAATTACAGTTGAATGTATGCATGTATTAATAATACTTTATACCGTTCTTGTTTGATAGATGTCTTTAAAACATTGATTGACATTAGAAAGAACTCTCAGCAATGTATTAATATCCCACAGGATTGGACTTTACCTTAGCCACAGAAGAACTTGGTGATACAAAAGTAATAGAACTTAAACCAAATGGAAGAAATATTGCTGTGGACAACACCAATGTCATTCAGTATATTCATCTGGTAGCAGACTATAAGATTAACAGGTACTTTCTAAAAAATATTTATTTTTAAATGATCGGCTCTGTTTATAATTAATCCTACAATCGGGATAGAAACCTACAAACAATAATACAAAAATTATTCCATATAAATGTTATGAATTTAAAAAAATAAAGGGAAATTATGGAGGAGTGCAAAAGTTTCCGTAACGGACTACTTGATGTGGTACCCATACTCCGTATCTTTTCTTGGAAAGAGATGCAAACTTTGATATCCGGTTCCGATAAACCAATAAACGTTGAAGATTGGAAAGCTAATACTAACTATGCTGGTGGTTATAGTGACACTCATGACACAATTATCAAGTTCTGGCAGGTATGTGTAAATAAAATAATGTTGATGAGCATTATGATAAAAATGCCAAGTAATTGAATAAACTATGTGCTGTATACTTTAACATAGGTTGTGGAACATTTTGATGAGGAGCACCTTCGAAAACTACTCAAATTTGTAACATCATGCTCACGTCCTCCTCTTCTTGGCTTTAAAGATCTGGTGCCGAAGTTTGGAATTTCAAGTGCTGGGGCGTCTGATCGACTTCCAACTGGTAATCAGATCAATTGTATTCCGATTCATGATAAAGGATATTGGCGATTTGGCATAGAATTTTATAATAATATTTGTATTTTTAGCTGCAACTTGCATGAATCTTTTGAAATTGCCCGAATTCATGGATATCGAAACTTTGCGGGAACGATTGGTGTATGCTATTAATGCTCAAGCCGGGTTTGAACTTTCTTAAAATACTTTATCATCGCATTTACTTAATCATAATCATGAAACTGTTTTTATGTAATACACGATATACCGCAATATGCATTTTAAATAAAAACGAATCATTATTTAAGGTAAAAACGTTTTGTAAAAGCTATAGTTAATATATTTGTTCATTTAATAATTAGTCGTATAGAAGTCACTTTTATCTTCAATTCATCTTCAATTTATTGCAATTACATGCCTCCAATCAATCAGTGTTTACTCAAGAGGACTGCTTGAGAGATTTCCATATTATGAAAATCATATATTATGCTAGCCTGTCTTCCTTCCCTCTTTCCCAAAGAATTTTTTATTTCGTGACCGTCACCGCTGCCATCACTCGCATTTATCCCATCACAACAACAACCCCGAGTATACATACAAAACAAAAAGTGATCATCACATATTCACCCAATTCAAATTTCCCAATGGCAATCTTCTTGTTATTTCCTTTTACATGAAACAGCAGAAGCAGCGTAGTGAGATACAGAAACAAGCACATAAAAAGGCTATCACATCTTATAATATTCTTTCATTTTTCTTCCCTCAAAAATAATTTTATCTCTCCTGTTGTCTCCTACCTTTTTTGCTTAATTTCCTTTCCATCAAACGTCATCCATCTTTCTAAAAGAGCGAGACTTGTACACTTTATTGCAATCGATTTGACAAATATTTCAAATTAGTTACATAATTGAATTATCAACCAAAAACCAAGACAAAGTGAAAGTTTGTTTGTCAACTGGGGAAGTAATAAATTACGTCACAAAACAGAAAAGGAAGTTGCAGCGGCAGCAGGAGCTGATGGGTATTTTTGGCTAGGAAAGGATGAGAATGATGGCGTAGTGCAAAAGTAAACAGTCGGCAGCCGTGGCGGCCACTATCAAATGACAGATATAAAAGGAGCAGCAGCGCAGCGTATGGGAATTCAGAGATTGGAAAATTTGCAAATGTGCAATGTGCACTAAAATATTATGTCTTCTAGAAAATTATTTAGTGAAATAAACACTGAAAGAAACGAACAAAAAAGTGAAATTAGTTTCGGAAATTATTTTTACTTTGGCAATACCCTTTAAGAAAACGGAATGGGGAAAGTGAAAGGAAGTTCAGAAGTTGTTGCAGTATTTAGCACTTTACGTAAATATAAAATCGTTACTGGATCAGCTGGATGAGTTTTTACGGTGGTGGTGATTATTGTGCCTCATTATAAAAAAAATAATTTTAGTTTTCTTACCCACATATTATTAATAGATAGCTTTGGGATTTCTAAAAGATGCAGGTTTTATCCTGTACTTACGTAATAGGCTCATGCGTTGGAGCTTTGTATTAAGAAGAAACGTGGATTTTAGTTATGAGAGGTACAGTGTGCACTCCATGTGGGGCTGCAAGTTCAAATACTTTTTGGATAACTTTGAAACATGCGAAATAATGAAGACATTTGAGTAAATCTGACAATTTTAAATAAAAAGTTATTGTAAAACGGGACGACGGTCATTTCTCCTTATTGGTGATTAAAAAACCGTTGCCATGAGACTTTTGAAGCCAACTTGGATGCATCATGATGGAAATCCTATTTTTTCCATCGATATTCATCCTGATGACACTCGAGTGGTTACTGGAGGAGCGGGTAAGGGTCTAAGGAGACAAAAATATGCCTGGATTTTTTACCTCTCTACCCAATATGTTAACAGTTTGAAGGTTTTCATTACAGTTGGATTTTTGTTTTAGGAAATGATACTGTTGGACGCGTGGTTATTTGGAATATGTCCGCTGTTACCTCGGAAGAGGAAGATCTCAATGTTCCAAAATTACTTTGTCAGTTGGATCACCATAATGGTAATTTTGTGTAAAAAATTATAGTAACGTACGTAACCTGTTGTGCTTTAATGAGTTATACAATATGAATACAATAATTCTTTATAAATATTTTCAGCCTGTGTTAATTGTGTTCGTTGGAGCACTTCTGGAAAATATCTTTGCTCAGGGGGAGATGATCGAGTTATAATTGTTTGGCAATTGGCATCCAGGTATATACCCACCGCCAATTCTTCGTCGTCCGTAGTGAATAGTGCTTTTGGAAAAACTAACTTGGAACAATGGAAGCCACTGTCCATGCTAAGAAGTCATACGGGCGACATTCTGGATTTAGCGTGGTCTCCAGGAGATAAATATGTTCCCACGTGGGAGTTAGAGCAGTGCCTTCAGGACCCATTTGTAGAGGTAAATCAATTATGAAAATTCCTTTCTCCAAAAAAATAAATGTTTATCTAAATACTGGAATTTATATGCTTAGTGTGGGGGAACCACTCATGTCTTACGGCTGGATTGGTCTCCAGATGGCTCCTATCTAGTTTCCGCACATGCAATGAATGGTGGAGGACCAACAGCACAGATAATTGAAAGAACAGAGTGGAAAACTGACAAAGACTTTGTGGGGCATCGAAAAGCTATAGTTTGTGTGGTAAGACGAAGATTAGTTGGTATTGGCTTAAAAGCGTTTCATAGATGCTATAAATGGCATTTAATACTTTTTTACAGAAATTTAATAGGAACATAATGCACAGTGGTTTTACACGAGTGAAGCAGTGCGTTGTGGCTATTGGATCTCGTGACAGATCTGTGTCCATTTGGTCAACTGCCTTGAAACGTCCATTGGTTGTGATTAAAGATTTATTCTCAAATTCTGTATTGGATATGTCATGGTCTTCTTGTGGGACGGTGATGATGGCTTGTTCATCAGATGGAAGCGTATCGGTGTCGAGTTTTTCAAGTGAGGAGATTGGTAAACCTTTGTCTCCGGAAGAAAAGGTAGAATTGGATTCACAATTATTTCTTTTATAATATTAGGCATAATTTTCAATTTTTGTTTAATTTCAATTTTGCTCAGGCTAACTTTTATTACAAACTGTACGGGAAGACAACAACTGAAGAAGATTCATCTGTAGCTATTGTTCAAAATATTGATGTACTATTAGCAAAACGAAATACTCAATCTACTAGCAATAGCAACCAAGTTCGAAACACTTCACCTTCAGAAATTCGTTCAAAGGCCGAGTTGCCTCCACAGCCCCCTAAAGGACCAACTGATAAACAAATTGAAACCAGGACGGCAGACGGCAGGAGACGGATTACCCCAAAATTCATCCTTCCACCAACCGATACAGGACAAAGAGAAGTAATTGTAAAAAGGTAAACTATTTTACATTTTCTATTTCATTGAATTAGAAACTTTTACCATCAGTATAAATTACTGCAAGATGCTTGCTCTCTTTCATATTATTTCCCAATTTAGAGAGATTCATACAATGCGAGTTGTCATTTGTCTTTGTTCGCTTCTTGTGTAACTTGCTAATTTGCAACGCTTAAATGAACTAACTTGAACCTGAACATAACATATGCATTTTGTTCAAGCGATATTGCTAATTACGAATCAAAACATACAAGTTTCCAAAGTAAAATAGCTGTATAATAGTTCATATTACTGAATTAATCGTTCCATTGATGTGCTGTGGTGTATGTGATCGATCATCATAGTGCTTGAAATAAATACTTAAAGTTTTTGTATTAGGTAGCACCACTTTATCAATTCTTGAATAACATTTTTGAAGCATTACTTTCTCTTGCTTCAAAAGTGCATTTGCCATTCATGAACACAAAGGAATGCATTGCACAAGTTCAAGAACGATAATATACGATAGAATGTTGCGGTTATGCGCGCTATTATATAATATAATATTGTGAGAATATCATTTCACTTTCTCTGTCTAGCAGAAGAGCACATTGACTTTCCTTCATCAATACATGAATTGGTATGTTAGCCTAGAAAATAAGCTGCACTACATTCATATTACAAAGACATCCAGAACATAGCGTAGAGTTTCTGGCTAAATGAAAGCAGTTGTAAACTCACCTTCCACCTTCTGCTATAGAATCTTTCTATAGGACCAATCCTACGCATGTATCGGGTGTCTTGGCGGTTCAGCAGTATGTAGGCACTAGTTTGGTACACCAAAAATAGTGGAAGAAGACAGATATTTAGGATTAAAAAGCGACCCCTTTATGTCCCCTTTTCCAGTTTTTTTGCACTTAAAAAGGAATTTAAAATACGATGTAATTAATCTTGAATTCGCAAAGGAAAAGTAAAAAGTGATTTCATGCATCATCATCTATCTATTTTTCGTTATGCATGACTTTTAAAGAAAAGGGTCACTGATCTCATTCAACAAATCAAAGTTATCGATTTCAAATTACTTAAAAGTTGCAAATAGGCTGTTAGAACATCGATACATGATTGATTTAGATCTTGGGGTATATGGTTTACGTGGACTAGAAAATCTATTAGTTTCTTAGCCATGTAAACTTAAACATTATTATGGCACGCGCCGTTGAATATCATAAATTAGTTGTTACAAATAGGAATAATGAGCAGGTAGGCTTGTTAAGTGGCAAGGAAGAAGAAAACAGTAGTATAATGGCAAGGGGCAAGCGAAATAAGGAGTGGAGCAGGTAGAAAATATGTTATGTTACGAAAAATTGGTTTATTCTAGTTATTTTTATATATGATTTTGCTTGGACAGCAAGTAATTCCTTCCGGTTTGATTTAATAATCTAATTTTTTATTTTTAGTGAATCTACAGTATTCATGCAAGGAAAAGGAAAAGAAGATGGCACATCTAACAGCCAAAAGACTGTTCAGGACTTGCGTAAAAGCATGGTATCCAGCATTGATGACGTAAAAGGATTCGCTGATTCTTCTGTTAATAACAAATCCAATATTAAAGATAACCACACGAATTCAATAGCGTCGTCCACTGGAGAGGCCAATAATAATATTAATAATGTAGAGCAGATGGAAGTGGACGAATGTAACGGCGAAATTACAAAGACTATGGTAAATGGAAATGACCATGCACATTTGAACTCTTCAAAGAAAGCCGAAGAATTAAAGACTGACGAATCTTCCAAACCATCTAATCTGTCGGATAAGGAAAACATAGTAAATGGGGAATCCCTTTCAACGTCTGTGCAAACATTTCCAGGCGTCTTAAGCAAGGATAAAGAACTTTCTTCCTCTAAGAATAAATCAGAAATTGTTGTCAATGGAAAACTGCCAGAAACGGTCTCCGTTAAGGAAATTTCTACAGCAACCATATCAAAACCAGACGAGTCTGGTAGTAGTAATCATACCACAAGCAAAAAAGATGTTTCATCCAGTCAAACTCAAAGTACACCCGGTGTTAATATGATAGCGGTACGGAAAAAGAATAAAAATAATTCGGATGAAACAGTAAAAATTAAGAAGGTAAAGTTAGTAACTCCAGGAACGATATCTGAGGGGGATTTGTCAAAAGCAGGTCAGCCATCAGTGTTAGTGCCATCCATTAGTGGATCTTCGCTAGTTCTTCCACCGCAAAGATCTATTGGAACAATTGGAAGTACGTCTCCTTCCAAACCTGAGTCATCCAAAAGCCACCACCATCGTCTTCCACCCTTGAAAATTCAGTCAGTATTAAACATTCAAGTGAATGCTAAAGCAGATTGTAACTACTCGCTACAAGTGACTAACTATCACAAAAGACCTGATGGTACATGCCATCAAGTAATATGTGCTCATTCTAGTAGTTCCTTCAATGGTTTGAATTGGACTATTTGTACAGATGCTCCAATTTGTGGGGCGTTTGGGGATGTGTTTCGGATAGTACTGTTGTGTGAAAATTTGACTATGCACGTGTTAGACCTTAAAGGACGCTACGCGTTACCACCTTTTATTTTGTCAGGATATCCAAGCAAGTTTGTTTTAAATGGACCACATTTAGCAGTAATTACTACAAAAGCGACGATACAAGTATGGGATATTCATTTAAAAAGAACAGTTTTAAAATCTGAATCATTACTTTCGCTTTTTCATCAATGTGATTCAGACAAAGGTAATTTACAATTGTAATACAACTGTTTCTTAAAACCATCAACGCTAATAAGAAATTAGTTGCTCATAACGTTTTCCTATATTATGTATGTGTTTAGAGCGTTCAACAGACGTTTCCCGCGTCACAGTGAACACTGACGGATTTCCAACTATTGTACTCAGTAACGGAAAAACATTTTCATATAATAATGATATGAATGCCTGGTAGGTTGAGATCTTGACTAGCTTAAGAATAATTTAGGTGCGTCAAATAATCGTTATTTTTAAAAAAAATAATCTTCGGTATTTTTACAGGATGCTGATCTCGGACCCACGTGGTCTAGTTTCCTCCCCATTGACACTTAATGCTACAGACCAGCCTCTATCAAGCCGCTTAATGTTATTTGGAAGCAACGGCAGATTACGAACTAAACCGGAACCTGCAATTATATCACATATAAAAGTGAAATTATCTCTAAGTATGCACAATAAGTCCCCGGACGGGGTTTCTCAATGGATGATAGCATTGGCGAAATCGTTAGCATCTCATGGATTAGTAAAGGAATTACGCCAATTGTGCGAGGATTTGTTAGGACCCACTCATTCTTCATCCAGGATTACATCTAGTTGGCTTCCCACAATTGTTGTATGTGTATCTCAATACTTTCTCCAAGGTAGTCAGTTTAGTAGGTGGTTTGATTATTAATCTGCCCATGTTTTTTTTTCTTTTTCAGGGGAAAGTTAACAAACGAAAACTACTTCGACAGATTTTAACACTGCTTCTGGAAGATCTGAAATTTCAAGATTTTTATAGCGAATATGATGAGTTGCTCAAAGAAGTTGAAGACCACTGCCCAATAGACCCTATAGCTGTCGCTGTAACTTCAACTTTACCGTCACAACCCCAGACATGATACATTCATAATACATTAATATAATTTAAGAAGTGGCGAAAATTAACAAATATTTAAGTTAGGTTAAGCCAAAAGATTTCCTATGTTTTGTCTCAGTATTTTCATATTCAGACTTTGCATAGACAGAAATCTCAAATCTGTGATAATGATAGTAGATAGGTTTTATCATCAAGGGATTTAATTTTAACCTTTTTAATAAACATTTCGTTAGATTTTAAAATTGTCGTTCAATGTACAAATAGCAACGTTCTCATTGCCGTTTAACTTTCCCGATGATCTTTGCAAACAGGCGAGTCATGTTGTTTTTTAGATATCTCAGTACTTTGTGCATTAAATATTTCGTTTCGTAACCAATAAAAAATAATACATACTATATAGGTATCTAGTAACTCAAAATAGTGCTCGCTCTATTGCAAAAAGTTCTCAATATTGACATGAAGTAATCAAGTAAGAATTTATAAGAAATAGATTGATTGATTACAGCAAATAAAATAATTATTTTACCAAAGTGGGGTTGTCTCAAATGCAGATTGACAAAATATTTTCTTATGAGGCGCTGTAGTATCAATATTTGTACGAGCAATAAATAAAAATGAAAGTGAAGCAATAAAATACAAAAACTTACTGTCTCAATTTAATTAGCCTTAATGTGCACTTGAACTACCACAGATTATTTATTTCTTATTTTTTCAACAAATCGTAAAAGCATAAGTTTAAAGACATTTGAATAAACAATTTATAGGAACTATCAATGCGATTCATCTAATATTTCACAAGGAGAATCTATTTTAGCATTTCATATTTATTAAGACAGTTATCGGTTAGTGAATCATTAGAAATACGCGTCCGTTTGCAATTGCATTTACTTGCATTCGCGTGATGCAATGATTTTTTATGAATGTAATGTATATATATAACGGCTTAATATATATGTATAGATTTTTATTTTAAGAATGTTTCTTTGATTTTTATCGAGGAATATAATTATTTTGAAAGCAGACTTTTAATAAGAAATGGATTTTTGACCAGTATTTTGTCTACAAACAAATCGTAATGAACGCGCTAAAAACCACGGTTTTGGAGACTTTGAGAGTAAAGTAAAGAGGATTTTGTTTATTTTTGCCATCAACAATGTTTTTTCCTCTTTCGCGTGAATTGTCATCTACATATTATCAAATGTTATCTGTGAGAGAGGCACAAAGATGAGAAGAGACTTTTGTTAACAATTTCATTAATTTATGCCATATTAAAAGAACACTACATGAATAAGATATATAGATTTCCTTTTCCTCGTCAGCTATAACTGGCCATCCGATCATTTTTATCCCTGCTTATTCTCTAAAATCTAAAAAAGCAATCTTCGCTTCCAGTTTCTTTTGCGTAGAGATTCTTAAGCATTTGATCATTTTTATTTGATTTTGTGTTGAATTTGTATTATGAAGTTATCTTGTAAGAAGCTATTGCACGCTGCTTGGTATACTATGTGTGCAACATTGTAAGTTGATATAACTTTTTCTGGGGTATTGCTTCTTATTATTATGCTATCTTGCATATAGGTACAGATATTATGTTAAAATGGATAAAAAGGGATATGTTGTTGAGGTGCGACTTGCTGTGTATAAGATAAAATGGTGGCGACGATGATTTTCTAAAGGAGAAAGAACGGAATGGAGGAAAAGGATTTATGTTTCATCTTAATAAACTGGTACATGGTTAAACTGAAACATTTACGGCTTCTGCAGCAGCTGAATGGAAAAAAATGTGTGAATATATTCTTTCATTTTTCACCAAATAATATATTGTATGACTTAAAACACTGTTCAACAGGAGAATGAAAAGGCCTTCTCGGCGTTTTTTGTGTGAAACCATGCGTATGCACAATCTATGTATTATATAATGAAAATCCATACAATATCAACAAACAAGCAGTCAACTTTAAGTATTATGTATGATATATAAGAAAACTGGATCAATTTTGAGTAATGAAAATGATCAGATTTATCATTCGCTGGTTTTTAATTTCTTATAAATAGAAGTTAGTCCTTTTAATTTTTGTATAAAGTGTAAATTATTATTATTTAACTGTTTGTTGGTATTGTGTATGTGTGTGCATCTGCTTGTAATCCTGTGTAGTTGTTTTTAACTTTTCATTTTTAAATTTGCCATGTAATTCAATTTATTTTAAAATCATGCGCTTATTTGCATATTTTTTGTCACAATGCAATGACATGAAAAACAACAAGTTTCGAGTACAAAAATGAGCTTTGGTTTTTTATTGACAACCGAAGGGTTTTTCACGAGGATGTATTTATTCCAGTAAGACAAATGTTGTGCAATCAGTCTCTTTGAAGGAAAAATTTGCATTATGTTTCCTGTTTAGTGCTAAATGTTACATAATGCTGATAACGTGTTCATGTCGACAAAGGCGTACCAAACATGGATGCCTTTTCTCCAAAGAGAAATCTTGAAGAATAAAAGGAGTCCAAGGCAAAGACTCTTATCTGAAAAACTTTAAAAAGTACACGTGCTCAATACATGAAAAACAAAAAATGCAATTTAAATAAAAAGATGAAATAAACAGGCAATATTGTCATTACATGGCACACAGCCTATTCCATTTACATAAATGCAAAAAAGAGAGACAAGGGAGTTTTTCATTAAAATGCTATTGGATATGGAAAACGTGAAGGGAAGAAACCTAAGTCTAATTCTTTGAAATTTTAGTCCGCAGCCAATACGAATGAAAATTATGAAATTAAATGTGACACATAGTCAAGGTTATCTACCGGTAGTTTTATAATTCATCAATTTTCTAAAAATGAGGTGCACTTAAAGTAATATTTGTGTAATTAATTTTGAGTTTATTTATCATTGGGACTGTGCATGTGGGATTGTGCATTTGGTAGAATTTAATTACTAAATAGGTTGTTATGTGTTCTAAATATGCAGCAGAAGATTGTGCAGACAAAGACTGAAGAATAAAAATGAGTTTTGAGTAGTTTAGTGTTGTATTTTAAAATATTCAATATTAAAGCCAGTGTTTTTTAATCAGAACGGAAATGTACCTTGGCTGAACCAACTTTTAAAGCAGAAAAGAAAGTTCGTTGCTTCTAAGCTTATAGCCCAGTTAAAAGAAACCATGAATGAACAGGAACAAAACTGAATTATTCGTCTTGCCTTACATTCGGAGCTTTCACTTTCGGATAATCTCGACATCATCGTATTTTGCGAAAAGTATTTAGTAGTAGTATAGCTGTTTGTTATAAAATATGAATTAAAGGGAGAGGAGGGCAAAAGTGTACAGATTGAAGGAAAGTGGCTAAAATCGATAAAACAATTTGCGTACGTTTAACTACTTCGCATGCTCTGTGCACATTACTATTGTCAATGAATGAATGAACTAATTTGGAAGATAAAATTGACAAAAAAACGGTGAGTTCCCTTTAATTAAATTTAACGTTTAAAAAGTTGAATAGTGAAATATTTCCGGAATAGTTTTTCCACTTGATCAATACTGTGCAAAAATAATTTTTTCTACAGATTTCTTGTCTTGTAACATAAACAACAGAGAAAGAAAGTTGTGCAAAGAGATTAAACATTACCATGTAACCAAAATCCTATAGTTTTGTTTTCGTAGAATATCAAACCAACTTGTATTTTTGCAAATTTCAATACTTTGACGATATATTATTCATGTACCAACTATAGGTACTGTAGCTTTGGTTAGAGAAAGTCTTCGACTTTTCTAATCTATTGTGTAGGCGGAGAAGTAAACAACTGAATGTGTATCTCGGTCTCTTTCGGAGACTGCTTTTTAATGCGTAGATCCATTGTAGGCTGTTGGGATCTTCTATATTTCTCTTGCACTCGTCTCCGTTTTGTGGATTTTTTTTACCTTTTCAAAAATTTATAAGCCTGCTATTCAAATATCAAATTTTATTTGTATTATTTGATGAGTTAAATATACGTGAAAACTCTTTTTCTGGAATATCTACCAAAATTCCCTTTGCATAGGTATTATATTTAAAACCATCTTTGTTTGAGATAGGGTAATTTCGCATTTCGCTCGATTGCTAATGCCAGTCTACTACTTTTCCATATTGCTTGACGTATGAATAAAAAATATAATCCAAACAAACATCATAATACCTAATTCCATTTGTTGTTACGGGGTCAGTTTAAATAACCGCAATACAAAACCAGAAAAAAATCAACTGAGAAAATCAGTCATTGCGAGAATATCTGAAGAAGTAGTAGTTGAGGGCGAGCTACGTTTTCTCCGAGCTGTTCTTGACTTACCATCATTTACCAAATTTTGCGTGAGCGTTTATCTATTCATCCAACCTTTTAACCAAATCTCTTCATATAAGGGAAAGCATTTACAACTCTTGGACCAAAGGGCTCTTGCCTACCTAGTTTTTAAAAGTTAGCACATTACATTGAAAGAAAAACAACAAATTTTATGAATGAATAAACATTTCCCAAAGTTCCTTATTTCGTTCCACCCACACACCCCATTCAGATTTATGCTCCCAGCTGTAGTTTCATCTCTCGTTCACACGCATATTATGCATATTCAAGGAACTATTTCCAAAATGTTTGAAGATTTTTGTTTTATATGAAAACCGATCGTCGCAGTACCGGTCAGAGTTTCGGAAGTGGATTCCATACGACACAATAGAGACAAATAGGTTGCATAGTAATAATATAAAGCGATCTTATTAAGTTGTAGTAGAAATATGGTAATTCTATCCTCCTCCGCACGCTCTTTGCTTTCACCTTTCTCAATTTTCTTCTTGTCATATCATTAAATTCTTTTCGAAAAAGATTTGAGACAAGCTACCATACTTTGTTAAGATCAGAGAGACAAGGTCCATGTCTGTCACTCACCACGTTGCAAGGCAAGCAACAGTGTCGTGTGTAGATTGTTGTAGGCAGGCAAGACACGACGCAATACATTTCACATACATTTTTGAACAGGATTAGATCGAAACGTTCGTGTCCTTCTACTATTATTTGCAATGGACCTTTCCTATTATTGATTTTTAGAGTGAAACGGAGAAAATAGGAGAAAGGCTAAAATGTAGATGATATTTCAGTTTCCCGTCCTGCTGGTAACATAACAAACATAGAGAAAAGGTAAAAGTGGAACAGAATGAGAGGAAAATTTTCGTCTCTCTTCGTTTTTAGCAGCATCTGTTTATGAACGAAGTTGAAGCCCCCTTTTCACCTTTTTCTTATTCAATTCAATTCAAATCTACTCTCGAAATGAAAGCGTTTGAACAACATATAGTAGCACCGTAATCATCATTGTTTTTCGTCAACTTTCTCCTGACATGGTGATAGGTAGGTGAGGGGGTGATGGCGTTCAGAGAGAGCTGTCTAGAGTTTAGGAACATGTAGACCTCTAATGAAAATATACTGTTGTAGTGTAAGCAATCGCAGCTTTGCATCGTTTTGCGAGTTCGCTATATCCATGTAACAAGTTTGTTGAAAAATGAGGATATTAATATACTTTTACAGTTTCTCTTTTAAAGAAAAGTAAACACACATTATTGTACTTATAGTATTCATTCGTGAGCCCGACGACAACGGCTGTGCGGAAGATGCATCAAAATGTTTATAAAAATGATTTTTATTCAATCTTTTCTGGCTTCTGTTTTGTGTAGCAGTGGTGCGGTGGTTTACCTTCTAACCTAAATGAAAGACTAAAATTCAATAATGACTATTAGAACTCCTACAACGGTATATTTCTTTCTCTCATCGTCGTCTTTTCCGTTCAAGCAGCTTGTTTGTTCCATCCTCTTTCTCTATCAGGCAGTGATATGATTGTTATTATTATTCCCCTTGCTTTCACTTTCAAAGAGCTCAGTTATTCCGTGAGTAGCACTAGAGTAGGAACGAAACTGATGTGCCAAGAGAATAATGTTATAAAAATCTAATAAAGAATAACCTCACATGATAGAACCTTATTGAATTATTTTAAACTTATTGAGTTAGTTATTTGTGATTTAAGATGTGTTTGCCTTAAACGAGTTTTACCCTAATTAAATTTTTTATTAATTTTATTTCAACAATTTAGCATACAATTTCGGAAAGGTGGCAGATTCTTAATGAATGAAATGAGTACGTTGTACACGACTTGGCTGAAAGAAAGTGCAGCAATGAAAATAACTGGCTCCTACAAAAACAAGAATGTGCTTCACATCCCAGGTTCCTCAATGCTAATTCATGCCCATTTTTTCATTCGATCCAAATTCATTTAATTGCTGACGTCGGAAGAAAAGGATATCTGTGAAAATGCAAAATGGAAAGCTGGAATTTTATTTATTGTTTAAAAGGTCAAAATCCGTATAAACTGAATAGCATTGGTTGAAGAAGGCCCCACCACGACACCACCGATTGACACACTTTTGGAGCAATCAACAGAACTTCTTTGGCAATCGTCATTGAAGTTCATTAACTGTTTCTAGTTCACTAAATAATGCAAATGAAAGTGGGATTGGTTTTTACTCATGTAGTTAGGAAAACTATATTAAATTATTGATCAAGTCACATAACTCAAAAGTGATAATTTATTATTTGTTTTAGTGCAAAGAATAGACAGCAGTATTAGAGTTTTGAAATAACCATTTGAATTATTATTTTTGTTTTATCGTGATGTAACGCGCAACACTTTTTAAACTGCCTTTTCAAAAAACATTATAATAGCAGCTTGAAGTTCTTATAAAAGTTTTGTAGAAATAATTAATTTTTGAATTGACTTGTCAAATGTAGAGCTGGGCTCCATGTTTTTAAAAATGTGCAAAAAGGAAGTGATACTAGAAGTGTAAGGAAGGACGCTTAGATATTTGTTTATGAAGAACGGAAGGGTAAGAAAAAGGATCAAGAATGGCATCTCAAAAGCCCGTGGAGTGGGTTTCTTCCCTAATAATGCGCTTTGAGGAACAGGTAAATAAAATTTTAAATTAGCATAATATATTTATTGCGCATGTGCTAGTTATTATTATTAATTTGTAGCAATATTATTACAATAAGAATGTTAATTAATTCAAAATATTGGATGAAAGTTCCTGAAGCTAAAATTTATGGCGTTAAGAGACACAATTTTAGCAAATATGTAAATGTGTGTAACCTGCGACGATATGATATGCATAATAAGTAATGCAAGTGGCTTTCTTTCTGCTGTAGAATGAAAAATATTCATTTTTTTTCTAATTCTAGCTCCCATGTAGAACTGGCCCTCAAACCACTCATGCAAGGTACAACGTGGAGCAAAACAAAGACTGTCTTATCTACATTTCACATTACCGATTCTCTTTGGTCATATCAGGCTTGACGAAAATCCTGCAAAAAGTTAACGAAACGGTAAAACAAAGTCAATTAACAATAAATCTTATCCGATTAGTATATAAAAATCGCTGATGCGTATACTACGGTAACCTCGTATTATGTTCCAATATTTGGTTTCAGTTTGTAATAATATTGTCCTCACAGCGTCCCCATGGACCAGATTTTGAAAAGCATTATTATGAGTCTTTGCTTATAGTAATGGACACGCTAGAAAAATGCTTGAGTGGGCAGCCCAAAGACACGACTAGATACGATGAGGCCATGAATGTTAAGCTTCTCCTTCGTGAAGTTACTCAATTTATAGGTAAATTGTGTTTCTAAAATCAATGGAGATGGTTACAATTTTAATTTTAAAAAAATGGAGACCTTTTTTATTTACTCGTACATTAACCGTATTTTTAGATCTACCACCGGAAAGCGCTCAAGTATCCCAAGTACGTGGGTTAGCCTCTCGAGTGCTTTATGCCCTATCTGTGAATAACTTTAATGCTGTTTTTAATCGAGTTTCTG
>JAHZNK010000228.1:0-16890 GCA_027744615.1 Lepidocyrtus cf. nigrosetosus NNG-2020 | reverse complement strand
GGTAAAGTTGAGTTTCTGGACAAAATTGCCGCGTTGGATTACATACTTTGTGTAGGAATTGTTACTTTCGGTTCATGCATTTGGTTTCTCAGAAACCCGCTTTACGGTATCTTAAACATAATAACCTGTCCTTTCAAATTAAATTTTGTGCTCACATAAACTTAACATCTTGTGTTTTCAGAAATACTTTATTCATTCTGGAAAATTGAAAACTCCATTTATAGCTCATTGGGATACCCAGAAGATTTAAAAAATACAGTTGATAAAGGCCATCATTTAACAGTTTGGATTCATTTGTAAGACATTTTAGTAAATTAATATTGGCATAATTGGAAATATGCAAACAAATATATTGTATGCTTTACAGATGTATTGTTTGGTTTGGTTGTGGCATTCTTGTTACCCAGTTCTACGCAGACCCGAAATATTGTGCATGGACTTATTCTGCATTTCAAGCTGACAATTGGTATCTTCGTGTCATATTCGTTATTCATGAATTCTTTTTCATGATGCATCCCTGGAATAACATGACTGGTTCCTCTAGTCTTTGTACTTTTCAAGGAATTGTCCTTTCTAACCTTATTGATCGTATGACTTGTGTTTTGGAACAATTCCGTTCAGAAGAAAAAAATAGCTCATTAAGAGAAATCAAAGATGATTTCTTTACAAAAACATTGCATAATTACAGTTCCGTAGAACAATTAATATTTGATTATAANTTCTTTACAAAAACATTGCATAATTACAGTTCCGTAGAACAATTAATATTTGATTATAAACAGTTAATGATGATTTCAGAACAATTTAACTCGTGGGTTTCCTACAAAATTGTGTTTTTGCATTGTTGTGGCTACTGTCAATTCATTTCCGATGTGTTTGTGGCTATGCAAGTGCTGAAAATGCCTGGAGCAGGAATATGGGATGTTTGGTAAGTAAAATAAAAATAGATTTTCTTGGAAAATATAATTGATTAAATTGAAACCCACAACTGTTTTGTAGGTTCTATATTGAAGATAGCCTGGCTTCAATGTACATGATTTATCGCGTCTACAAATTCATGAGTCGTGTGGAGCCAGCAGCATTAAATTTTCTACATTCTTTAAAATGCTATATGAGTTTAAGAATTGAGAGGAAGAGACGAAGGCTACTTCGTAAAGTGTACAAAACGTTGCGTCCCGTTTCACTGAAACTTGGACCATGTCCAGTCACACCAATTACTGTTCTTAAAGCTATGGATTTGCTTGGAAACTATTATGTACAACAATATTTGTTTTTCTGATTTTCTAAATTCGATTTTAAATTATGTTGTTGTGTTTTAAGGTATGTATGGCACTTTGGAAGTAACAAGCAAATAAGTCGACCAAAAATGAGTGGATTTGTCCATTTTTATTTCATTTGAAGGAAACTGTTCTTAAAATTAAGCACGCCAAAATATGGAAGTTAACAAATAAAATGGAACTCAAAATAGCTACGTAGTGGCCTTACCTATTTTTAATTCATTTTGCCTTCTCTACTTGCAAGCTTTGAAAAAATATTAAATTAGATGCCACCTACGTTCAAAAGCAAACATCAATTATCTTTGTATTTGTAAATTCAATGATTCTATAATTGCACCTTGTAAAAAGTCACAGGACAAGCTTTGATCTAACATGAAAAATTATTCAACAAACCGCGATTGATTGGCCAAATAGCATACCTAAATGTATAGCAGGATTTTGTATGAAAACGGGAGAGAAAGGAAGGAAGTTATTACAAGTTTGGTTTATGTATCAATTATTCCGTATTTAGCTTTGGAAAGAACACGCAAAAATGTTTTTGATTCCAAATTTCATTTCAATTTCGTGTAAGTTGTAATATTTAATGAGATAGATGAGCAAAGTAAAACATGCCTTTCATTCAAATCTTGTTCAAGATTTTTAACAATAGCGCTAGAACTTTTTCCAACGGTTTTAAAATCAATTGTAGGGATTAGTAACTACTTAACACTTGCGGTGTGTTAGTGCAGTAAAATAAAATGGTACTCCAAAATTTTGACCGCGGCGGCGAATACATTTCCTTTCAAAGGAAACTTTTGGATAAGCTTGGGTATTTTGGGATATCAACTACCAGAATCAAATTGAATACGACACGTCATCAGCGCCAGGATTTTGATAGAGAAGTGGACTACAAACTCGTTGGAAATACGGATTTTGGTTATTTCATGTATTTTATTCTGCACGTAAATGTGTCAGTCAAAGGAATTTTCTTATTTTTTGTTGTAACTGAATCTTTCGGTCCTGTAGCGTTTCTTGATAAAATAACTTCTCTTGATTTCATACTATGCACTGGGTTAGTAGTGATTGGAGCGTTCGTCTTTTTAAAACGCTATCCATTCTATGGTAAATTAAATTTTTAAATAAGTGAATAGTATTTAATAAATATGTAAACTTTATTTTATTTCTTGAACTTATTCAGAAATTTTGGAAGCAACTTGGACATTACTCAATAAAATATACTTAAAGAGCGGTTCAGCTTCCAAGATTCGTTTGGAAGTTGACCACATTTATAAAAGCATTTTGATAACTCACCTCATTATAATTTTTGGAGGATGTACTGCACTCATGATTCAATATTTTCCTGATCCAAAATATTGTAACTTTACCTATTCAACTTTTACTTACGATTCGTGGTATTTGCGAGGGTTATTTGGGTTACACGAGTTCTGTTTTATGATGATGGCCTGGAATGGATACGCTGGACCTTCGTCCCTTTCTATGTTTCAGGGGGTTGCGATTTCAAAAATCATAGATAAGATGAATGAAACGCTTCAGCATCTTTACAGGGACAAAATGAGATGTCAGAGAGTGCTAGCGTCTGGTCGCGGTTATGTAAATTGGGTGATTAGAAGGGAAGCATTAGAGAAGGAGAGATAAAGCGCCCGGAACTGAATATGATATTGATCATTTGTTGAAAGATTACAGAAAGTTGATGATGATTTGTGATAGATTAAATGATTCGGTTGCATACAAAACACTGTTTTTACATATTTGTGGAGTCAATTTGTTTCGGATGTCTTTGCTGCCACGCATGTTTTAAAACTTCCTGGAACCGGATTTTTAGATGTTTGGTATGATAAGCAAACCGTTTAATGATTTTAAGTTTATTTAAGGTAAATTTATTTAATGCTAATTGTTTTTGCCTGCTGCAGGTTTTATGTGTGGGATAGTATGTCCGCAGGATTTATGCTTTTGCGTGTTTATCACTTTATGGGAATGGTTTCTGACGCTTCTGAAATGTTTTTGGCTTCACTCAATGAATACCTGACATTCCCAATTGTTAACCGATCAATATTTCGGAAGAAGGCGAAGACCTTGAAACTTATTACGCTAAATGTGGGTCCGTGTAAAATTTACACGGAAAGCGTTCTAAGTGTCCTGGATTGTTTAGGTACTTGATAATTAAACTTTATTCAATTTTTTAAGGTATCGGATGAATTACATCAATCGGTCTCCATACCCAAGCAAAATACCTAAATTCAATGTTTAGCATCCAAATCAAATACATATAAAATACATGCTTCGTCTTTCAGAAATTATGAATAAATTGAGTTTATGTAACAATTCGGTATTCTAGATCGTTTACCTTTTTTACATTTCTTTCCTTTCTTTGCAATTAAGGTAACTACTACGTGGCCGCCGCTTTGTGGTAATCTTAATATAGATGACCACTAAAGGATGTTTTTATCTGCAAACGTACACCATGTTTGATTTATATTTAAAATTTAAATAAATGTGTTTGCAAACTTGAATTATCAATTTGAGCTTTATTCTTGAAATTCTTTCTTGAAATCAATTTTGTGGGCATAAATGTTGCATATTATTAGTAATCATTTTATTTCACTTATGGATGAATAAGTAAAGTAGCATTTGCGATATTTGTAATTAAATGAGAAAGGTAATGAATGGTTGTCTCCGAAGTGAAAATGAATTTAAGTCCAGGTCTAATCGGAAGTAATCGTTGCGCTCTCCATTGCAAAGTAAAATAGTATTTAGGACTGGAACTATTAAAAGTAAAAAAGTATCCTCTTTTCTTCCTAATAAACTCTTTGCTTTCCACGTTGATTTTAGCAATAAAGGGTAGGAAAGAGAAGATAATTAATGTACCAAGTATACAGATAGCCCCTGTTGTAAATGTAATTAATATAGGAACACGATTCCATCCTTTAAGCGTTAGCCAAAAAACGGAAGTCATTAAAATATTTAAGCAAAACAGAAGGATTCCTACTGAGTTTCCGACGACGTTATCCAGAACTTTATAAATGACTCGCAGTTGTCGATAAACTTTAAGCGTTATCATTCTCAAAGGAATCCAGTTGGAAGTTTTCACTACGGCTCGTAGACACGCAATAGTGGTAAATATGAGAGTAAACAAAATAAACAAAAAGTTCCAAATAAACCGAGCAAACTCCATAACGGAAATAATTGCCAAAAATAGCCTCAAAACAAACGTACATATAATTAGGGAAATGCTCCTGTGGTATATTGAAGGTAAAATTAGTTCTTGAATGGGGTAGTACGGATCTAGATCAATAGCTACAACTGCAAACGGGAGGAGTGGGACAACAAAGAGTATTAGCAAATGAAGCAGTGACATAAACCAAGCAAATTGATGAGCTCCTAGCTTCCTATTGTCTTCATGCTTTACTGAACCTGAAGTAAACAGATTTTGCAAAAAATGAAAATTGAATCGGTTTGCATAATATCCATTAATAATAATTTCCTTACTTATCATATCCATGTCCAGAAGCTGATTTAAAGCAGCAATTGCTTCATTTTCTCTAAAAAGAAGCAAATAGACTGTCCATTCAATTAACGCTGCGCTGCCAAGAAGAGTAGAAAACACAACAATCACTGGATCTACAGATTTCACCAAATCAGGTCGAAAGAATTTTGATAAGAGGACGAACATGCAGGATCCAAACCCAATGAGGAATGTTATGATAATTTCCGCTATTAAAAAAGGAATGTATTTTATTTGCAGAACAGAATGAGCACTCAAATATAGCCCATTTCCAACAACTTTGATTTCCACAGGATATGCATAAAAACTGTCATAAAGTTTATGCTGAAGATTAAGTGATTTTAAAAGAAGAGGTGTTAGCACAGTGTTGCAATGGCTTATGGATTTTTTATTTTTTAATGCTTGGGCAATAGTATGCTCCATTGGAATTGCATAAAAGCTTCAACGTTCTGTTGCAAATTATCAAGTAATCTAGCTACCGTTTTGGCATTAAAGCTAAAAGTTATAATGTTTTATAATTTAATTTACAAACCCATTAAAAATTTGCCATACTCCTAAAGATTAACTTTTCATTAAAATTCCTATTAAATCTGATTGTTAAATAATAATTGTTTATGACTACTATAATATGCAAATAGATTTTATTCGTTTTAAATCAATATTGTATAATTCCACTTAAGACGTACACAACAAGCATATAAACAATTTCTGGTAATCAATAGCTTTTTAAGTAATATCGAGAATTTAAGGAAATACAAGTAAAGTGGCATTTGTAACATTGGTCATTAAGACTGATAGATACGCAATTGGAGTATGTGGAGTGAAAGGATAAAGTAATCCTGGTCTTATTGGCAAAACACGCTGTGCTCTCCATTGCAATGTAAAATAGTACTTTGAACTGTGTCTGTTGTACGTGAAGAAGTTTCCTTGTTTAGTGTGAATGAATTTCTCACAAGTTGCAAGATATTTCCAACAAATGGCATAAAAATCAGCACAATTATTAGCCCAAGTGTTCCAACCACTATACACGAAACGCATATAAAATCAGGCATATGTCCCCATCCTTTTAAGGAAAGCCAAATAACTGAAGTTAATAAAGCTTGTCCAAAAAATAATAATAGTCCCAACGAATATCCAAGAAATTTTTCAAGAATTTTAAAAATGATTCGAAGCTGTCTATAAACGGATACAGTTGTGTATCGCAAGTAAATTGAATTTGAAGTTTTCACGACAGAACTTAAGCTGGAAATCGTGGTGAAAATTAGGATCAACAACATGAACAGCAAATTCCAAATGAATCGTCCAAATTCTATGCAGCATATCCAACCCAGAACCAGTCTAAGTAGTGGAGTAGTTAAAATTAGATACATATTGCGATTATATGCAGTTGGTAAGATTAATTCAAAAATGAAATAAAAAGGATCCAGATTCGCAAATATTCCTACACAAGGAAGTAGTGGCACTATTCCAATGATTGCGAAATTTACAAATATCATAAAGATGCCAAGAACATTATGCTTTGAATTTGAAGATTGAAAATTTCTGCTATTATTGTCTACAATAAAATGAGCAAATAGTAATATTAGCATTTTGCAAGATAATAATTTAAATTGAGTTTTAATTGTTTAATTACGAGTATAGTCCAGATGAAGTAATTGATTCAAAGCTTGAATGGTTTCTTTCTCCTTTAAGAGTAAATAGTATGTCCCCCATTCAATAGTTGAACAACTTCCAAGAAATATGCAAATAACGATTTCCAAAACGTCTAAATTTATTTCAGGTTGAAATAATTTTAACATTGGTAAAAACACACAAGATCCACAGCCAATTAAGAAAGTGATAAAGACTTCCGCAATAAGGAACGGAATGTATTTTAATTGATTGATGGGATGCAATGTAAAAATGATTTTTGAATCAACAATTTTTATGTCCAATGGGTATGGATACAGCTTTTTGAAAGTGGTTTTTTGCATATTGACAGCCCGGATTAAAAGCGGAGTGAGAACAGTGTTTTGAGATTTTCTAGTTACATTTCTGTGACGTGCAATGACTATGTCCATGATGATTTTAGCACATACCTAATTTTATTTTGTTAATTTTTTCGCAAATTTCACGCAATAATAATGACTACTAAAAAAAATAATAGTAATAATATTTAATATAATATATATAGTAATATTTTTAGTAATAATAATTAACTCATAATTATTTTGAAGTCATACCTTTTCAAATTGATTAGTAAATATTGTCCAAATACCTATATATGAAAATGCCTAAAATAAAGAAATGAGTTTGATAGTCCATCCCATTCGTTTTATTGATTATTGTAAAAAGTCGCATTCAATATAATGTCCATGGTATAAAATATTGATTAATTAGGCCTAGTGACTTGAGTCAGTAAAATATTGGATTTCTTAAAATTCCTCAAATACATATCTCGTTAGAAAAAATTAAAATACTTAAGACATTTAAAAAATTGCTATTCCATAATATTATAGGGTCTATTATTGATTTAACGCGTTTACTTTTGATGTTATTATTGCTGTTTTTAAGTTGCAAAGACCAAAGCCGTACATATTATATTTGGTCTTTCGTCTTGTCTTTGTTCTCCGTATTAAAACTATCGTTCCAAGGTTGAACTTTCACTGAAGATCCAAACAAAAATACTAAATTCCCAATAACGTTCAGAGCCACCGGTGCCAAAAATACGTATGCCCATCCAGTAATTGTTGGCTAAAATGAATGCAAAAAAATATTTTGATGTCTGTTAGATACAATACAGGAGCATTAATTAGATAAGTGTACCTGATTATGAAGTATCATTCCTGCTAAATAGGGTGCCCCAAACCCTGCAAAATTAGCACATCCATTGATAACCCCTTCTAGTACGCATGAATACTTTGGTGAGATATCTATGACGTTGACATAAGCTCCACTATTCATTGCTCCACTTATCATTCCCGAAAATACATAGAAAATCACTGCAGGTAGTCGATTGCAACCTGACATCACGATTCCAGCAAAAGTCAAGGCGATTCCCCATTGTCCTAGCGAATTGCACATTCTTCTTGCGAACAACATACTGATAACTTTTCGCTCCACCAGGAGATCAGATATCCGTCCAGTCAACAACGAAAATATCATTTGAAGAAAAAACGGCAAGGATGCGATATAGCCATTCTAAAAAATAGAAAAATAAGATTAATGAACTTCATTTTACAAATTAACTAGATATTTCTAATTAATGTCCATGTTACATTACTTCGTGAATGTCGAAATTTAAAGCGGAATGAAGGTATTTGGGTCCCTCTGACTTTAACATATTGTGGCTCCAAGCATTACAAAATTGGCTAATTAATACTGACCAGAAAGGAAGTGAAAGCCCTATTTTCCCCCAAGGCATATCTGTAAATGAAACCGATTCTTCTTGGATGTGTATGTGTTTGTCAGGATTACTGCTCTCCTTATTGTCTGTAGCTCCTGATAAGGAATCTTTTATATATTTTAATTCCATTTCGTGTATATTTGGGTGTTTTTCTGGACTGTCATGAATTAGCCATGTCCATAGAATGAAAAATATTATTGAAGCAAATCCTGGCAGGTAAAACACTGCTTTCCATCCATACTCGGATATCATTTGTCCAGAAATTAACATAGTGATTGCAGTGCCGAAGGGCAAACCCGCAAAGGACATTGCACATAAACGAGCTCTTTCTTCGGGGGGTGACCATTTTGATAGCAAGTTGACTAACGCTGGAATAGTGAAGCCCTAGAAATACAACAAATGTTAATTAAATATCTCATACAAATGTACTACACACTACACATATTAAACATTATTATTACATTACCTCTCCAAGCCCTTGAAGAACTCGCACAACAATTACCAAATTCCTTCCACCTAGAATGGCGGCATGTGGTAGGGCAACGCTTAATAATCCAGTGAATAACATTCCAATAGAGATCACCCATTTTCCTCCATATCGACGAGCTAAGAGTCCTCCAGGGACTTGACTTATTACATAACCCCAAAAGAAAGACCCTAAGATTATACCTTGATCCCTTTCATCCCAATCAAATGTTGGAGAGTTATTAATATTTTTAGATTCATTATCCTTTCCATCATTTACAAGTAAATTTGGCACAGGTAACTCTCTACTAGCGTTTGGAGGTTTATTGGACTGATTTGAATTAAGTTTGTCTCTGGTGAAAGTTGAGGCACACATGCCCAAACTGCTATTGCTGCCTGCAAAATCTAGTTTATTACCAGCAGCTCCTCTATCATTCACCATTGCAACGATTCCAATAGAAATATTGAAGCGTAAGGAGTATAAAAGAACTCCCATAAAGAAGCACATTGACACAAGGACATGTCTTGCACCCCATGATGATTTGCTACAAAACTTGTTATCTTCTTTACTGGCCATGACAATAGTTTCCTGAGTGGCTAATTTTACGTTTCTGATCTAATTCTACTATAGTAGCTTCAATTCGCGAAAAACTAAATGAGCTTTACTGTGAGTGTTGACAAAATCATTATGACATATTGAAAGTCCATTTTGCAACTGAACCATTAACTTTTTATTACAATGACCCCCAACTAATGTCTTAAATAACTTGTTTAGATACATAAATACACTAAAAATATCTCAACTAAAATATATCATTCCTAATGCAACAAAAGTATATAAATAATTGCAAGAGCTCGCTTGCAATACATAATGTACACATTATGTAGAGATATGATACAGGTATCTCTATCTTTAATTTAATTGCTTTAGTCGTTATTTCTTAAACGACAAATATTGGGACATGTATAATATGTTCATATTGATCTAGAAACTAAAGTTGTTACCATTTGCTTATTTTACACGTTTGTCCATAATATATATTCAAAACTGCAGCAGCTACTAAATGTTAGCTTTTTCACAATGGAGAGTAATTGCATGTATTGTCAATAACAAGTGATTATTACTGAAATACGTAAAAATAATCCGTGTTAGCATTTATGATATGACCATTCTTGAAAAAATAATGAATGAGCATCTCCAGAGTAAAAATGATTTAATAAATAACGGTGTCCTGTTTGGTATAATATTGTTGAGCAGAGAGAAGAATGCGATAAATAATAAAATACACAACATATTTCTCAAATGGTTAACTAGTCATTGCAGGCAAAAATATCACTTGACTATATCCGACCATTCAAATTGTGCACATTTACATATACAGCAATTGCAAAAATAGTCAGCAGTAGTGCAGTGCAAGTGCATAAATTCTTCTTTCGTAGATCATAAATCCAGTTAAAAACAACGGTTTATTAAAATCTTTCATTTTTCATTGAATATCACAACATTTACATTTATAAATAACTTTCTATAGCTTACAGCATACAGCATACTATTTCATACAATATATGAGACATTCCTTCGATGAGTTTTACAGGTACATATTTCTACATATATTTTACAGTTGAAAACAAAATTAAAAAATAAATAAAATATTTAAAACGATCAACAGGTCGTACATCCCTAATTTCATCTGGATTGCATTCAGTTCATGGTTATTAGTAAAATTATTTTTATGCAGCTAAATACGATATATAAATTAAAAGTAATCTCAACTCTAAACTTTAAATCTCAACACTTTACATATAGGTAAGTATATTTTACTCGCTACTCCCTCCTACTTCACCCAAAACAATTTTGGCTTTCTCAACATTTGGTAGGTTTTGATCAGTAATACGTGCAAAAGCACAAACTACATGAACGCAAAATTCAACACTTATTCCTACTCCTAATGTTAGATTTACTAAAGAAAGAGCATTCAAACTTATTCTAAAGACATACATCATTCCAATAAGATCTACAATGATACATAAAATGGTTATAAAAACGAGCATGGTTTCTTTTAAAGAAAATGTACCAATCAGTATGACAAGACACACACCGGCTAAACTTAGCCCCAAATTAAGCATTGTTTCATGATATGTGCTTAAGTATTGCTCATAGAATACATAGAAAACGGAATACGGAAACACCAGAAACTCTTCGCCAAGCGTTTTGGAAATGTTACTGGATAAGAACTCGGCCTGTCGAAGGGCATTTGTATAGTCTTGTGAAGTTTTCAGTACTGTATGATAAGACATGAAGTAGCTAGCCACAACTTCCGTTTGGTTTTTGACAGTTCCCAAGCTAACAGCAGTTGAGTACGCTGCATGTCCTGCTTTCGGACATGTTTCCGAAGGAATATCATCAAGGAAGAATGAGATATATTTCCGGAAATCTGCAGGACTCATTCTTGAGTCATGAACTGAAATGTTACAAGGTGAACACGATGAGTTGATGTTGGGGCAAAACTTCCCATCCTTTGTAATTCTGCAACAAGCTGAATTAGAAGCCCAGTCAATGTAGTCATCAATCCAGCTAGAGGCTGGCTTAGCTATAAATGATTCATTCGAGATTTTTGATGCTTGAGATATTTGAGAAACTAAACTGAATGAAGATCCACTTGCAGCAATATTTGTTTGTACTTTTGGATCACTAAGAGATGGAGATGATTCATTTGATGCTACCACAAAGTAAACCGGTGGTCCGACTTCCAAATATTCTGCAAGGGAACTGAAACAAAACAAAAATTATGCAAATATGAGGCAATTTTTTTGTTGTAGTCCATTTATGCAAAATTAAAATGTACAATAGTATAGCTTACTTGAAATATTTGAGGACGTACGAGTCACTTGGCATTGACAACTTTTGATCAAGCCCAACATCAACTCTATGGACCAGCGCTATGCTAAGACAAAGCCATGAATAAAAAATCATCAATATTCCCATTCTAGTCCATTTTGACACTAGGATGAAAGGAGCATAACAGTAGGTGAAAATGGAAGTGATAATCCCAAGTTTCCCTGCTTCGGAATTGACCTTTGGAAGTTGCTGCTGATGATGAATGTTCAACGATATTGGGCGATTAGGGCTAGGGCTGGAATGGTGTGAAGACGTGGCTTGACGAGTTGTTGCAGTAGCAGGAGATGATGCTTCGGAAGCAGCAGAAGGTTCTTCAAATACATCGTTGTCGTTTATGATTAAATGCCTTTCATCTTCGTCCCGACCTGTTCGTTGTCTTTCAGCCATTTCTTCACAAGCTCCAAACACTGCAGTGAATACAGTAATTTGCAACAGAAAGTCCATAATCAACGCCACTGCACTGTAATATGCAAAAGTCTCAACAGCGGGCATCTTTGCTACTAGACCACCGATAAAAAAGCAGACGGATTCAGAAATCACACTGATAAGTAAACTGGGACCAATTTCTGACATCACATGCCCGATTCGTTCGGGTACAGATTTGTGGTGGTGGTGGTGACCACTATTTGAATGTTTCCCTGAAAGACACTTTCTATCGTAGGTTTGAACAATGATAAAAATATTATCCACGCCAACCGCAAGAACCAAAAATGGCACTACTTCCATTACAATTAACGTAGCACTCACTCCACAATACGAGAATAAACCAATGCTTCCAATTACAGAGAGGAGCACAAGAAAGACGCCAACCAGTGACAACAACAAACGAGGCAAACATGATTTGAAAGGATTTTCGTTCACAACACCAGTAGTGGCTGTTTCGGAAGCAGATGAAGGAAAAACATCTTCTTCAATACTAACGGTAGGACGGCGGTCAATCTAACAAAATAAATTTTTGATGTAAAAAAATGTAATTTAAACAATTTATAAAGTGATCATGAATGAAAACATACAATTCTCACCTGCTGCCACCAAAAATATCTTCTCCATGTGCATTTATTAAACAGATAGACAAAATATTCACCAAATCCCAAACTCATCGAAATGTAAATGAACATGATGATGTATGAAATCAGAATTGTTGTTACTTCCGCTCTACTTTCTCGACTAAGTTCGTCCTCTACAGATCTCTCTGCGTTGAAGGCTACTGATATGTTCAATTTAGACTCATATTCCTTTGTCCAATTTTTCATATAATTTATGTAAGCAGACTCCCACAATTTCGCATTTTTGTTTTCGTCTTCGTGTACATGGTTTTGAACTACAAATGTTAGAACTGTTGCATTGGCCAACATGAAATCATCTTCATCGACTTTAGGAATTCCTCCAAGGACAAGTTTATAATCTACTGGACCGCCAAACTTTCCTTGACAGTTTTGATGTAAATTGGTTCCATCTTTCATACTGGTCGGATTTTTTGCACAAAAAAGAAAGTGGTCCAAGTATGTATCGTTTTTCACCACTACATCCAAATTCTTCAAAGAATTTTGCCAATATTCCATCAAACTAAACACTGTGCAGTTCGTTTCCAAAGGTTTGAGGCAAATGTTTCTCAAGCTTCCATTGTTTAACCCTTCTAGATCAGCTTGTAATTTACTAAGAATCTTCAAAAAATCCTTTTGAAACACAGGTCCGAACTTTTGTACTTGTCCATCTGCCTTTTTTCGTTCGAAGGCTGGGTTTTTAGATGAAATTATAATTTGTTCTGTGCGGAAGAAAGGAGCAAAATTCTTATCAAAGAAATTTTTCTCGATTCTTGTTCTGGAGTGAGGATTAGCCCATAATTCCACCGGATTCGTAGTGATTTTGAAATAAGATGTAAGTATAGCCGTTGATAACGCAAGTGGTATTAACAATAGAAGGAGTGTTATGTAAACGTGCCTGGCACAAACTGAAAATAACAAACATTTTTATTACATGAGTTTATATGAGGTTTAGTCCAATATATTAACAGATTTTTGTTTTCTAACCTTCTCCAATAACGCCAAACATCTTTTTGATTGAAGTTTGCAAACTATGAAGAAGACTAGTTTGAGCAAGGGGGTACATGGCTAGAATTTCTCCATCAGGAAGGAGTCTATTCTGTTCAAGATGATTACTTGGATGACGATTTCGCGCTTGGTCATGCTGCTGGGGGTAATGGTCCCCTGGAGATGTTGCTGGTGTACTGTCTCTTCTTTGAGTCTCCTCCGAAACAGGCTTTATCGTATCATCGGCAAGCATTATTACCAAAAATGCAATTACAAGGTTGCCAAATATACACAGGAATCCCATCAAAATTGAAATTCCATCTACTCCAAACAGCTTCCATTCTTCTGGAAGAAACGGAGGAAATGGCTGGGGTGGGGCTTCGCAAGATGCTTCGCAGTCGACGCAGCTACATGGCGATGTTTCGTTCTTTAAAAACAAAATCGAATTCGTAAACAAGTACATATTCAATTCAAGGGATTGCTCTTAAAATGTGGATGATATTTTGAGGAATTAACTTACATTTATTCTTTCATTGCATTTAAACACTTTATCAGGCAAGTAAGGCTGGAAAGGGCCAGTGTAATTTGGATATGTGTACTTGTAAATAATATCAAAAGGGCTGTAACCATTGGATGTGCTTCCCATAAAATCGTACCACCGATGCGCAGTGCAATTAGCGGCTCCCCAAGGACCACAAAGCAGCTGCATAGTAATAATACAATAACCATTTACGTTCCGGTTTATTTTAAAAAGCTCAGCAACTTGATTGAATTAAATCTAAACCTTACATCCATGACAGGAGTATTCGTGGAGCTCATTGTAACATTTTTGCAACTGTCATAAGTTCCTTGGATGTACAGATCGCTGACATAAAAGTGAATTTCAGTAACGGCGAATGTATCTAAATATGAAAAGTACATATTAGTCGTCGGATATTAGTTTTGACACACTGTTCAAGACAATAATTGTAACTACCTTTAACAGTTTCACTTTTGATTGACTTTGTAACATTCAAAAACAAAGATTGGGTAGGTCCAAATAAATCACATAAACTTTTTCTAAAGTTGTAAAAACAACTTGGACATCTGCAATAAGTAATTAAGTTGTTTATATGCTATTGCTTATCCTTATAGCTATAGTTTTCAAAAGAAGTTACCCTATTTCTGTAAAGGCAATTACCTTGCAATCACTCCTGCGGGCAACGCCAAGTTAGCCTGAAGTACTTCAACTTGTTCAGGAGAGCAGCACAGTTCGTCCCCATACTTTTCCACAAGTTCCGGACAAACAAGCTTTAAATTCTTCAAAGCCGTAGCGTTTGAGAGCTTCTTAGGTGGGCCATTATACACACAAGTTAAATTGGTGCCGGGTATCTCCTTAGATTCGTCGCATATCCCATACATAACACAATGAGGCTTGTCATTTTTCACCCCATCGATTAAAACTGTTCCACCAGTACTTGCTGAATTTATTCGTTGTAAATGACTGATTTGAAATGCAGTCATGAAAATCAGGAAACTGACAAGGTTGGTTGGAGAGAGCATCTTGAGAGATGCATACGGCACACAGCACGGTTTCCAGGAATGATTATTTTGAACACATTCAAACTTTCATTTTCAATGAAATATTTCCATAATTAACAAGATCATTAGACAATTATGAAGTAACTATAACGGGAGACACTTATTATGCCACTCCTACTGAAAACACTTTCAGGGAACGCCTAATTTCAGAATAATTTCTCCCTCGTGATTTGCAAGTGACTAGCTGCAATGACATTTCACAATCACATTGTTCTGTAAACACAAAAAATAAAAGCATATTTTAATGTGAGGTTAACTTTCTAATCGTTTATTGCTGTGAATGAGAGTAAACAAGAGAATACAAAGAGACGCCCGATAACTATAATAATGATAATCACATGAAATAATTAAGTTCAATATTAACCCAAGCTAAAGCAGAAAAATATGCTTTTATACCCAAAACTGTTGCTTTGTCTATTCGACCATCAATCCAAATGCATTTTATTGCCTATGACTGGTAAATTATCTACAGTCCATCCAGACACAATTCACCCATTTAAACAGCAGATTCGAGATTTGGAAGACTTAAAATCAAATCTATTATTATTAATGACTGTCCCTGCTGGATTTAATTATTTATCAAGTTAAAGTTAGTTTAATTCTTCTCCAGCACCATCCAAAGTCCACTCTAAATGTTTACTGTATCAATATCATAAATTGTGGGCGGATACAGTGAATGAGTCAACTTCGTGAATGCCAATACTTGGATGACAGTTTATATGACACTTTTGCCTAAAGATAATTTAAAGAGCTTTATAAGGAATTTACATTCATTCTGTCTGGAGCTAATGTGACATAAGAGGCGGTATATCAATATTCTCCAGCATTCAAAGGCAAATTTATACGAGGAAGAATTATCACTATCAGCTGGACATGAGCATGAAATTTGAAGAGGCATCGAAAAAAGCATGTGCTTTTTATGGCCACATAGCGCACACAAAACCGAACAGGTTGCTTATTTTGATCATGGCTTTTTGTGCATTTTTAAATTAAAATTAAAAACTTAAAAGTGAAAGCGGTGAAAGTAATATTTAATGAGCAAGTTTTTAAAGAAAGTAAATTAAAAAGTTCAAACTGAGGATTTGATTCAATATGGATGTTAACGGGGTGAGATTTATAGCGTTAGAATTATGAAATTTCAAAACTATTTTAAACTAACATTTTTGATAATTTATGTAGACCCGTACATTGGATAACATTAAGCGTGTGAAATTGTCACCGGATAAAGTGTCGGCTGACGGAGATATTTGCAACGGTGTAACCTCTATTTCAAATAATGGGAACACTTCAACTTTACTACATAAGGCTTTGGAAACTTCTCCATTTGAACTTGATGGAGATCCTTCATTTGGGCTTTTCTTAAGGGCTAGAAGGGACCTGAAGGCTGGGGAGTTGTTGTTTGATGACACACCCGCATTTTTTGGTCCAAGTGCTGATCTTGTTCAAGACTACACAACACCTTTGTGTTTAGGGTGTTGCGTTGTGATGAATGACGGAAATGGAGATAACCGGTGTCCTACTTGTCATTGGCCAATTTGTGGAGATAATTGTGATAATGTAGGTGTCTCCATTTTATAACTTTTGATACATTTAACAGATACTTAATAATTTCCAATTCTGTTTTAAAATTGCAGTTGGACCATCATAAAGCCAACGAATGTGAATTATTTGTCAAACACAAAGTTAAATTTCCGCCAAACGTTGAAATACAACCTTGCTATAAAGCTATTGCTATTATTCGTGGATTGCTT
>JAHZNK010000227.1:0-10544 GCA_027744615.1 Lepidocyrtus cf. nigrosetosus NNG-2020 | reverse complement strand
ATTTACAATTCCAAAGTATCCAAATACAACTTCATTTAAAAGTCATCAAGCTCCGTCATCAAATAGCTCATTACCTTCTTATCATAATCACCATCATATTTTTCGAAGAAGGGAAAGGTCCTTTTGATTTTTCACTTTTGATACAATAAACAAAAATTTGTGCAGTTTTTGATAGATAAAAAGCTCAAAAAAATGTTTTCGTTAACATTCCACTTAATAGAATATTCTAAAAAGCAACGATTGCGTTATTGTCATGCACCTGGTCGCACAAGTTGCATTGTTTTGCCTTGTGGCAGTTTAACAAAAATGAAAATTTGCATATGAATGAAGGGAAAGCCTAGCTTAAGCACTACCACATTCCTTCATAATAATCATCATCGTAATCACCTCCATTTTTTAATGTCCACTTTGACTTCAAAATAGTGAAAAACATTTAACATCAGCATATTTTTCACTGATCTTTATATTATCGTTAGAGAATATGATCTTGTATGTCTGCATACACAATTCATGACATGAAGATATTGTTGCTGTTGCATTGTTAATGTTTGTCTGCTATGCACCTCCATTATTCAACCCTTTAATATTTATTAGGTCGCGAGGTTTTCTACATGTGACCTGAATGAATACATTTCCTTCTGTATCTCCACCAGGGGAGCAGTCACATACGTTTCCTCTGTAATGACAGTGAATGCTCTTTTCCCAGAAATATTATTCTACCGCTGATTGTCATCGTCATGTGCGATTGTTATTGCATATGACATCGCCAGGCGGCTTGTCGTCGTGATTCTTATAAAATGGAAGTGAGACACGAGCTCAAAGAGAGTTATGTCCCCTTCTTTATTGAGATTGTAAAAAGAGCGACAGAGAAGGGCTTATCTTAATTGATCTCGCAATTTCAAAGGCTACTATCTATAATCTAGAGAGCTAGTACCGTATTTAAAATAAAATCTTTGTAATTATCAAGATGACAATGATGAATTTGAAACTTTTCAACTTACTGACATTTTACCGAATTACATTTACTTTCCACTAATCAATTTAACTTTTAGCAAATAGCTAAAAATCCCACATTGACGAACTACCTAAATTATATACGCAACAGTCTATTCAGCTTTTAATATTCTCGTCGTACTAACTTCCAAATTATTTAATACGTAACTTCTGGGGTTTCTGTTCTTTCAATAAAAATTATTTTAAACTCTGACAACTAACAAACATGCGAAAATTTTAATCATCCACCATATCAAATATCAAAACAAAAAAATTTGGTTTCATTATGTAAATTAAAGATTAAAGCAAAGAAACCGCAACAAAAGTTTCACATGTACTTTAAATTTTTATCTAAAAATGACTTAAAAAGGGAAGCATACACCACCATAAAGCCAAAAAATGCTCTTTTTTGAACTTTTGTCTTTTAATTTCTAAAAAATAAGTTCATAAACCACCCAGAAAGTCGCTTTTTGTCCTTTTTTACCATTCTCCCATTAAATTATGACATTATGAAGTTTTGCATTCCGGTAGTATAAGCTTTTAAGAATTATGCGTGCTCACTCATAAAAACACTTCCATATAAAGAAAAATTCAAAAGGAAAAATTTATCCCATCAAGAACCACACACAGCGAGAGACATCCAAACTATGCGAACTAACATCACATAAATGAAGAAATCATCCAACGCAAATTTAAAAATCCTCCCACGGTTTATCTTAAAAACTGCACTATATCTGGTTTAGAATTTTTTAAAAAACAAATATAGTGTAGGTAGCTTTCGGTGAGTGTATGATTTTTAGCTATTTGCTAAAAGTTAAATTGATTAGTGGAAAGTAAATGTAATTGGGTAAAATGTCAAGTGACTACGAACGCCTTAAAAACACTTCCATATAAAGAAAAATTCAAAGGAAAAATTTATCCCATCAAGAACCACACACAGCGAGAGACATCCAAACCATGCGAACTAACATCACTTAAATGAAGAAATCATCCAACGCAAAATTAAAAATCCTCCCACGGTTTTATCTTAAAAACTGCACTATTTCTGGTTTAGATTTTTTAAAAAACAAAAATAGAAGTCTTTGAAAAAATCCGAAATGTGAACTTTGTTTTGTCAACGCTAGACAAATAAGCATAAATGACAAGTCGTGACTGTCACGTCTAAACATTAGACATTAAAGTCATTATGCGTTATAAAATCAAGTAAAACGGCATCCCACACAAATGCACAAGAACAATAACAAATTAATTTAGAGTAACGAGGAAGCTTTCATGTATTTATTGATAATTTTAAAAGAAAAAATCTTATTACGCTGCGTGGGAGAGGATTGTTCTGCTTTTGTATGATTTTTGCAGAAGTTGCATATGGTGCGACAAGAGGAAAAGTTGACTTATTGCCACCTGTTGATTGATTTAGATCAAAATTGAAGATTCTTTGTGGGATGGGGATTTAGACAGTTTGAAAGAAGTTGATTTGATCGATTACTCTTGAAACACTTTGAGTTGATGGCCTTGATTTAATCAGTTCCTGGAGAAATTTGATATGGCGTTTGACACCCAACTCTTGCTTATTCCTTTAAAAATAGATTTTAAGAGCTTCAGTCTGATGTTAAATCACTTTCAATGATGCGCTTAATAAAAAATCCAACTCATTTATGAACGTATGAGCACAATTGAATAAATGTTTTGTTGTTACTGTGAACGCTGTATTATTATCAGCACCATGACAGAGCGCACTTGCTACTCACTTGAAGTCCTTCAAGACACTGAACACGCTACACAGATTTGCACCTCGTGTAATCGCATCAACTTTAAGAAACTCGAATAATAATGCAAGTCATATATCTCAGAACTTTGCATTCCATTTCCTTTGTTGCTTCAAGCTAAATAATGTGAGTGGTGAAGGTAGGCAAAGCGAAGAAGTTAAAAAGAATTAGCAAGCGCTGCAGCGCACCGACATCATTATCATTGCTAACTAACCACAGAAAGCAAATGGTTTGATTTTATACCAAAAGGCAGCTCTGATATTCATGAGACCTTCGAAGTACCTTCAAAGTATTTGAATTTAAAACGATTGTATAAAATATGCTGATGAAATAAAAGACTAGAAAGGTTATATTTTGACTAATACGATTGAATTTTATTGAAATTTAGTGCGATCGATTGAACCAATTGAAAAACAAATTAAAATTATGACTGAAAAAAACAGAATACAATGACTGGATAATGCGATTACTTTTTAAGCAAGAGAGTGGAGGAAAGTGGGATTCCCCCGGAGGTGATAACTGGAACCCCAGAAGTAAGAACTGGAGAGACAAGTCCCCCGCTGGTAATGACATACTGGGCGGACGCAACGGCCACGAGGGCGACAAGAACAAAGAGAGCAATCTGTGAAAAACGGTTAAATTTCGTAAATTTATTTTCAAAGTTTTGATAACTTATTTAAATTCTTATCTTACGAGCTTGGACATGATGATTTTTGGAAGAGTTGGTTTGTGACTCGAAAGTACAAGGAGAAGATAAGATTGTTGGAAGTTGGAACAAGTTGAACTGATGCTCTTTGGAAATCTTTCTCCAGTATTTATACTAGATGAAAAGTGTAATCTGGAAGCATTTTGCATTCGTTACGCAATAAATATTATTGAAGACGTAAATATAAACAAAGAATTTTGGCATCTTGAAGCTTGCACTTTACTCTCTTAAAAATTTCGACTCGGGTTTTTTTGCTGTTCACGCAATGTCCGAGTGACATTTATAAACAATGCAAATCAAAGCGTAATATTAACCAATTGGACTTCTAATAATAGACTTTTCCACCCATTGACAAAAAATGATCACGCACCGGTCAAATGACATTGCATCATCTTCATCCTCCGATCCACAAATTTTGTTGCTGCTAAGTATCCTTAATTTAAATTTATCATTTCTATTACTTTTTAACATACTAGATTATTTTGCAAATGGCGACGTACGATTATAGATAAATAAATCTAAGCATTAGAAATGTATAGAAACTTTTCAATTTTTGATTTTGATGGAGACTCGTAGGTCTGTATGATGAATATTGATGAGCAAATTATTAACACGTGAACATCCAGAAGCTCCAAACGTGTCTCGCAAAAATCAAACAAAGCTTCGTTGTAGGCACTTAAGAAGATATACGCATTGTCAAATCATAAAAATTCGTACGCCTGATTCGTTTTAGGATTGATTGGAGTTTGCAAGTTAATGATAGCAAGATGACTATGCAGAAGTAGATAAATGCTATGATAAACTAGTTGTTGGTAGGTACTTCACGCCTCAATGTGTGAAGTTGCAAAATATGGCTGAGTGCTCTAATTTACCTAGGTCAGCATGAATGATTTGCTTCAAGAATAATAATGACAATAATAATAATAATGAATAATAATGTTTTCATGAAAATTGTGCAATTTTTAATTAAATACAATTACTATTTGCTATCAGTGTAGACAAAAAACAGTGCATATTTATTTAAATTAAAAATCATTATAAATTAAATATTTACAGGAAAACAAACTTTTCCTCTTTTTGGTATCATCTAGCCATACTTTCTCAGACTTTTTTCAAAAATCTAAACCGTATAACTTAAAATTATATTTAAAAATGTATGATCCTATAACTTTACAATTAATACAACTTTTAGATTTAAATTAAAATGGCACCAATTGCAATCTTCTTCAGTCATCCTATCTATCAATCTATACAACTACTTTAGCTCATCATCCAAAAAACTTCAGATTGGAATTATCTTCTTACAAGCTATATAATCTATTTATAAAATCAAATATACAGAATATCAAATCTATTCTTACAAAAATGACAAGAGAAGCACACTCAAAACTCAAATTAAAAATAATGAACAATTGTACAAAGTACAAGGTAAAAACTAAACTTAATACATAAAGAATAAGAAACCTTTATCACAAAACTATACATCGAAATCTTACAAATTCTAAGGCGTTGGTACAACAAATTATTATGACAATGAATAAAACTTTAGGGACGAGCTTAACGAAAACAGTGAGCCACCCTTTTATCCTTGCATTGATCACCTCCCCTCTTAAATTATTCTGATGGATTACAATGATGACGAAGATGCCGTCATAAACGAATAGAAGAATTCCGATTTATCAAACATCATTACATTATTTTTCAATCATTAAATCAATAAATCAATTCAAATAACAAATCTAAAAGAGAAATATCAGAAATCTATCGTCATCATCAAGATCAAGGACTCTGAAAATTATTTTAGTTCGTTATCATCAGTCAAAACAAGTAATTTCCTATTTCTTATCTATAACCGTATTTACTAGCGCCACCGCCACCCCGATCAACATTTAACCTTGAGTAATAATGTGAAGCGTAAATCGCCTGTTGGGAAGGCTGAGGGGGAGGAGAAGGAATAGGGAAGCCGCATTGACTATCAGTGTCAGTCCCATCTCCAACACCACGTCCTCTGGTAACCAACTCGTCGTTACTGTTGTTCCCACTTCCGGTGCCGAGCCCTGAAGCATAAACAGGCTCATTCCTGTCATTCCTATAGCCTTTGTTAATATAAGCCCTGAAACTTTTAAGGGCTTCTCCTGCAGCTTGAGTTGCAGTAGCTGCAGCAGAAGTTGAAGATGAACCTTTTGATTTTCCATATTTTGGTTGGGTGCTTTGCTTCAAGTACCTTCCAGACTTTTTATTTCCGGTTGGATAATCAGTTCTTGGAGGGAGTGTTGGAAACCTATCTGTTTGCTGGTAAAGCTGAGGAGGGTGTCCATGTTCGGAAGGGAGATACTTTGGAACGAAGAAATTAAGCCTGTTGGAGGGTTGCTGACTTCTGATTGGGACTCCAGTGTCAAGATAAGCATTTGAAGGTCTTGTAGTGGTTTTTCTGCTGAATTCATCAATGTAAAATAAAGGGGACTTGTTCCTGCTTCCACTTCCCCCACTGGTGCCAGATGCTGAAGAGGAATAATGATAAGCACTGAGAGGATTGTGATTATATTTCCTTTCATCTCTGAAGGTGACGCATCTTGCAATTTTTGAAGCGCATTTGTCCACCACGCTGGATCTAATTGAGAACATTAGGGGAATTATGAGACTTGGGGCGAGGGCAATCATGTAAAGATATTCCAGGACGAAGCCATTAGCCCAAGTTGAAAACGAACAGGTAAGGCAGGCCGTGAGCAAATAGAGATGAAATGGAGTCCAACAAATGCTGTTTACTGCAAGGATCATGGCAAATGTGAGACGGTGATGAGCTTGAAGTTTCCGATGCCATCTGTAGAGAATTTTCGGATCCTGGACTGCAGGCTTGAGGACAGTTACGAAAAAGATGTAAAGGGCTGGGATAAGGGCCAAGTTGCAAAAGTAGAATCCACTAACGAATCGGAGGTAGTCGTCGTTGAATTGATGGAGGAAAATGCAAAAACTAAAGTTGGTCTTCCATCCTGCCAAAGGTAAAGCTCCGAGGATTGAAGAGGGTAGCCAAATTGCAAGGAGCCAGAGGGGAACTGTCCCTGTAAATATTAATTTAAAAAATTAGCAAAACTATTCGTAAATCAAATTATAAAAACCGTGTTATTGTGTAAATATGTAGCTTTCTTTACCTCTTGCCATACTGGAATACTTTGCATAAGTAAGATAAGACGCCAGCGTCCTATCCACCGCCAAAGAAACCAAATGCAGTGAAATCGCCACACTCAACGCAATGAGCATACTGTTCACAGTCAAACATTCTCTCCCCTGATCTTCAAAAATTCTAAATTCCCCCAAAATAAAAAACGAAAGAGAGACTTGGGAGTAGAGGGTAAGTTCAGCATACTGTTCACAGTCAAACATTCTCTCCCCTGATCTTCAAAAATTCTAAATTCCCCCAAAATAAAAAACGAAAGAGAGACTTGGGAGTAGAGGGTAAGAAGTCCAATCAGCAAGTAAGCCAGGAACAAACTGTGAAGAAGCCCTTGAGTTGACTGGGGTAATATATAGAACCCCTTCCTCGCCCCAACTGAAGAAACCCAACGATTACTTCTTATCATAGTGATGATGGCAAGGAGATTAAGGAATACGATAAGAGAAGCGATTAAGATTTTGGGTAAAGCCGTAGATAAAAAAGTTTCTGCGTCCACAACGGGACGATCTCTCTCGCGGAAATACATGTTGTTATTGTTATTAGAACTCGTTATTATCCTACTTCCTCCTCCAACAGGACCATTTGCGGTGATTATCCCACTATTATAATAAACTTTTTGATTGCCACCTCCTAAAATTAAATCCGTTGAGGACACATTTCTATCACTTCCAGTAAACACAAAAGCAGTTGAGTTGAGAAACGATGACAAAGCTGATGACGAATTTCTACGAAATATCTGAGCACTTTTGTATGAATTGGAAGGACTGAGCGGTGACGAAGGGGATTTCCTTGACCCTTGATCTGCTGATTTTACTGTGAGCACACAAAAACGGAAATTTTTTGAGTAGAGGTTGCATCCTGCTGTAAGAGATATTGTCTCCCAGTAATCGAGAATCAGTGACATACACATTCTGCTTTATTTCTAAAAAGCTTCTATTCTGTGGGAAAATCGTGATGAATATGTTGATGAATACGAAGGGATACAGGGTTGACTGCTCCAGTAGCTGTTTCTGTGGGATAACGATTATGAAGGGTACGCCTTTACCCCAAACTTGTTGCTTTTGCAATAGAGAACAGAGATAAGAAGGGTGAAAAGGGTGAATTGTTGTTTCTGTGGTTGGACTCTGGATTGTTTCACTAATTCTGTAGATATAAGGATTAATATCTGCGTTCATGAATGCTAATCCAGCATTGGGGCACTCTGAGAACATTTCTGAGAGCTCATTAAACAACTCTCTCTTTTCATTCACGTAACTCAAAACTGTTTTAACATTTCCTTTCCTTGATGAGTCATGAACTATTATCGCATGTTGAATCCTATTTAAATTTTTATCAAGAAGCATAAATCTTGTGAAGTATTTTTAAAGGAAAATATTTTCCAGAGAGATATAGTTTTAAAGTCACTGAAACGTGAAGATTAAATATTTTAAAACTTTTGTAATCTGTGTTTTAATGTCTGATGCACGAATAAGACTCAACCACAACTTTGCTTCTTCATCATTACATAAAACTTCTATTTTCCTGCTCCGCATTCGTAACGAATTGGAAATTTTAGGCACGAGATAATTGACTTTACACTAAAAATGTCATTTGTCACCTGCCTCCTGTAAATCTTGAGCGCTTGCTCACTCCTCACAGGAGTCTGATTTGGTGAGCAAGCAGGATAATGACTGGGATCATCTTTAAATAATGATCTCGAAATCGTATTCTATTGTTTAGTCAACAAGCTTTAATTTTTATATAAAACCACAAAAAGCAAGCAAGGCGGTAATTTTCTTCGTCTTCTTGTCTCCTTCTTTGCTCACTATTTTAGTCACAGTGGAGTAGAACAGAAATGTCCGCAAAAGTGAAATTGACTTTTGTACTTCACAGCAAGGAAACAACGCACAAACTAATCAATCCTCGTTACTCGCTCTTACGTAATAATATACTTAGGGTATTATTGTACAGGAAGCCAGACTACGAGCAAGTTCTCCACAATAATAACTCTGCATAGAAAAGGTTTTCGTATCCATCCGCTATGGTTTTCCTCAGTTCGGTGTCTCCCTCTTTGAATATTCTGGTTTAAAAGGGTTGATTAGACGCTGCTTCTATCTGCGGTTTTCAAACGTTGACGAAGTACACTTTTTCAAATCGATTGTTTAATATTTTTATGTAAAACACATAACTTCTTAAACAAGGGAGGAAGTAGAAGGACGTGCCACGCGAACCAGTCCCTTTTTCTTAGCCTTTTGGTTTATGTCAGACAAAGACAAAAAGGAAAAGTGTGCCTTGCTCTCCGTAATTATTTTCATTCTCTGCTTTTTCTTCAACTTCTTCTTTCCTTATGAAATCTGCAAAGGTAGAAAGAAAATATTAAAATGATTTGTTAAAGCAAGCTTGTACGCAGATATTACATAATATATAAAAGCTTTTGTGTATTAAAGCAGATCCAAAGATGGGGGCACTACTGGTAGATGTTCAAAATCACAATAATTTTTAGCATACATTTTATTTGGACGCTTTTTTATAGTTGATTTTATCACATTTAAGTATCACAGACGTAATACATCCGGTTTCCTTTCCATTTTCGCATAAAATGACGCTATAATACTACTCGGATCTTACCCGTATTATGTAAAAAATGGCAAAAAATGGATATTAATCAGTCTAATCGGAAGATGAGCAGAATGATAGTAACATTGAGCTATAATAATAGCAAAATACATTCGCAAAATTCAGTGAAACATCATGATGATTCAGTCAATGCATGAATTATAATGAAATTACTATGAAAAATTACAACACTATTGTCCAGCCAGGTATGTACCACCAGCCAGAGGCAATGTTTTGCAGTGATTGCAAACCTGATAATAATAACCCACAGTACTAAAAACAGAAATATGAAAAAGTGGAAAGCATGGAGTTATAAATGAAGCAGAGATAAAGATTAATTGCAAGCGTATTCCATTCCAGTTTGGCCATAAAACGCAATAAAACAAAAACATGAATGAGTAATCCAGATAAGAAAAACTTACTGAATTAGTACCTTTTCTTATCGTAAAAAATATTTAATAAAATATTTTTGCAAAATATTTTTTATACATTTGTAAATCTGTTTTATTTTTCTTCAAATGTGTTCAAATCGGTTTAAAACTTGAGAAAAAACGGATTATTGATAAGGAAAGCCAGCAAAACGCTTTTTCTCGCAAAATACGCTTCACATCCCATTTAATTTTGAACCTTTTTAAAACCGAAGTTTTCTTCGTTTTCTCATAATAATATTCAATTCATTCTCTTTACAACAATCATCACAGGTCACAATATTTAAAGACCTCGTTATATTATTATCCCATGCACATCATATTTAAATTTAATTTATGTAATTGTACAAGGCAGACCGCGGGAATTTCCCTGGCTAGTTTTCACTTCTTATTGTTCACCATATTATTATTAAGGAAGAAGCTGATTTGCAAAAAAATCTAAATTGTAAACTCAAGTTGAATTCAAATTCTACTGATTGTTTGAATCTCTTTTTGATACACCCACGCACACATCAAGACGAAGACAACAATGCAGAAAAACAAAAAAACTTGCATAAATAATAAGAATGAATTAAATAGCCAAGTCAAAAGCCTTTCGTTGACTTTTTCAAGATAAGGTCTAGCGTCTGCTTAAATCTATCTTCCCAATTAATGCCAAAACTGAAGTGTACACCCAAAGAAACCATCGTTCCGTACGGTAACTACATAATTTAGATTTTGCTCAGATAATGAATAAATCCTTTAAAGAAATGGAAAAGTTCTGTTTCTCGTCTTGATTGATAATTTACTTCCTTCTAGAAATTTAAAAAATGCAACAACGGAATCAAGTGACCGTATAGTGCTTACAGTAAAACGGAAAGTGACATTAGGAAGATAGCGGATAG
>JAHZNK010000226.1:0-11684 GCA_027744615.1 Lepidocyrtus cf. nigrosetosus NNG-2020 | reverse complement strand
TTTTGCTTAGGTACTATATAATCAATAGTTTTACAAAAAATCGGGTAGGTTTATATCAGAAAATGAAAAACAAGAGCAACCAATAGATATTTTAACCAAAATGAGAAAAGAAGTAAACAGGGAAACTCTTTCGTCCCTTACATCAAGCTAGTAAGCCGTTCAATTCATCAATATAATGCCTTTTAAAGAACATCCTTTACATAAGTTAACCTAAAGCTCACATATCCCAGAGAATAATTATCTAGGGACACCCTCCTGTTTACCAGCAGCTCTGAAAATAAAACTATTCTCTCTTCACATCCCAAAACCTATTTTTTATCTTCCTCTTTCTTCCTTTCCTAAAGGAGCAATGGCAAGGTTCACGCTGTAGTCTTAACATAACTACATCTGCTCTTTTGCTGAACTAAACACATTACATGTTTTCGGATAACCATTGGAGAAAAAGAAAAAAAAGTCAAAGTCTTAGGAAAGAAAAGCCCACAAGCCTCCGGCAACAGAAAACAACGACTCCCGATGGACTCACATATATTCAAAAGTATAGAAGAAAAAGCCAACATAAACGTAAATACCTATAATAAAAAAGACTGCAGAGTGCATGGTTAAAGCAGAAAATGGCAAAAAAAAACTTTTCATTTCATTTTCGGCTTTTATTTCATATTCTGCGTTAGATATATATGTTTGTGTATAATATGCAAGTATGTATTAATACGGAAGCTACTTCAAACTACTTCCTTTTCTCATGACTATATTATTATGCCTTTTCTGGGGATTTCTAACTAGTGTGCATTATTCTCCAGGAATACAAACATTGAAATAAAATATACACACACAGGAAACCAGCAACAAAGTCAAAGCAAAAGTAAACAAATCCTGGAAAAAGTAATATTCTTGAAAATGTCCCTTCTCCTTCCTCTCTACAAATTCCAAACAAAACAAGATCTTTTTCTCCTTGCCCGCTAGTACTTCATCATTCTGCTAAAAATTGCACTGCATTTACCATTCACCAAATCAAAAGACAAACTGCGAGAAAAATATTTGCTACATGATTCAGTCCAGTGACTAACTGAAGAAACAGAACATATTGAAAAAACCAACTGGAAAATAAGCTAAAGTGGAAACTTATACTGATATGGAAGAAATACAGTTTGACTCTGTACAATGATCCTTCTTTGAGGAGAAAACATCGTGTAAATATGGCTGGTTTGTTTCCTGTTCCTTTTCAAGTTTTTTCTAGTTTATTTGCACAAAACACCCATGTGAATTCATGCTCAGCTGCCATATTTTTATTTTAAAAACGAAACCTACACTAATATAAATAGATCAAGGGATATATAAGCAGAGATGTATGAAAACAGAATGAGAGCTTGCAACTATATTTATGAGAAAGGATGGTGATGCTGGATGGAGGAAAAGAGTTAAGAGTTTTGCTGTTGCGGCTTCACTTGAGCCAGGCAAATATAAGATGGTCTTCCCTTTCTCTTCCTCTCGTCCTCAATTCGTTTCCACTACAACTCCATTATTTCCTTTTGAATCATTCGTGCAATCCAGAGGAAAAAGGAAGACAGACTTTTATTTTATTTTATAAAAATTTATTTTGTGTACATAACCGGAGAATATGGTTTGGCCTCCTCCATTACAACAAAACTGGAATAACTCTTTTTTCTCTCATGCTAGCGGCATCATTCTTGGAAAAGGCAAACCAGTGAGCGGTTCAGAGAAAATACAATTTTAACTCCAATTTATGAACCACTTCTTGTCTCGACTTTCACTTCTTCACAACAAAATTCCATCATTTACCCAAAAAAAAGAAGTATCTTTTTCCTTCTAACCATTCTTTATTTGGTTGAATAAAAAAGAGTAATCATCTGCACCATTTTATTCCCTCTTATGCGTATTACTTTGAATTCCAGTGTGTACCACATGCTGCTGCATCATAATGCACCTCTCCTGGAACATAATATTTGCCTTAGAAGAAGATAAAAACTTGTTATTCAAATATGCATGACTTTATCCATCGAATAAATTCTCAATTTCAATCATGCCTAAAACGAAAATACTATTTCATAAATGACTTTTGTGTGCTTGCTCAGTCACCCATCGAGTCACTCTTAGACTTTTGACGCTCATCATCTGCAATCCATCAACCACCAAACTTTTATCCATTTGATAAACATTTCTTCCATAAAGTTTCCTACTTCATCCACGCCCACACATTTGATCATTTGATTTAACAAATAACAAAAAAACCAGAATATTTATAGCTAGAAAACTTTTCCTTAACTTTAATCTTCTCATTCTCACCTGTATCACTGTGATTAACGGCATATTGGATGTTGAGGGTGGGGAATGAAGATACTCCGATTCCTGATCATGGTAGTGTGTAGCCATCGACACAGGCTCGTAAGTTGTATGATTCGGAGAAAATATTGTCCAAAGGTCATTCGGCTCACTGGGCAAAAGGCCTTTTACTATATCACCGGCTCGCGTGAGGCGAAGAACTCCAGAACTTGGATTCAAGTAAGCATCCTGTGAAAAAGAGAAAAGACATATAAGCTAATCAACATCGAAATATAGAGTATTTCTAATACATTTTGTAATAAATCTGCACAATAACAAAACCGGCTTCTTTTTACGACATGCTCTCTTTTGTTACCAATTTCAATCAAATCAACATGTTATGGCCAAAGAAATGGTTTTGTAGAAGAGCATTGTAACAACCTCCAAATTGTATTTTTATTCCTTTTCCTCGTCTCAATAGAATGTAAACATAACTACAACTCTTTCTGGTACAAATGCAGTAACCATATTTATTACCCATATTATTACATTTTTCAAGTAATTCTTTTCCTAGAATATAATCACCATCATAATAATAAAACCAAAAGTATACGGTTTCTCTCGCGATAATAGTAACTCCTGCCTAGTCCTTAAGGAATTACAATGATATTCAAAAATGTTTAGAAAAAGGACATATACCTACATAAAAATTTTATAATGATTGTATTTACCAAGCTGTTTTCACAAAACAATTTCAAATTATGTATGACCGACCTGCCCCCGCAATCTATTACAAAATATTCACCGCAATAATAACCAAGCATAATCATGACGATGTAAAAGATTATTACGATCTTTGTAGGATGATGATGATGAGTAAGTTTCATGAAGACAGGCAAAATGAAAGCAGGTGAAAGTAAAAGAGGAACACCCATTCTTACTTGAAAAAGAAACTCAACTCTTCTTATTTACTTTAGACATTCAATCTACGTAAAAAAGCACTCGAAAAAATTGAGAAAGCTTTTTTCTTACTTCAATTGGATTGGGCGAGCATGGCTTTTATGTAGTTAAGTTTGCGAGAAAAAGAGAAAGTAGAAGAAGAGAAAGCTTTTCTTGTACTAGCCCTTTTTTCTAGTAAAAAAGTAAAAGTAGAATTGAATGCAAGGAAAAAAGTAGACGTGGGTCGTCGTGTCATCACCATCAGCAGTGGCACAGCCGCAGCCACATTGAATGAGTGAACTGCCACCAGCAAGGAACATTGCCATTATATAACTATAACTATACTATATTGGATTGATATTCTTCATTACAACAAATACACACACAAACATATCATTATGTTGGCAAAACATGCGATTCTCTTTTTCTTCAAATTTTCAAACCGCCGCCACCACCACCAACATCACAAAACCAAGGAGTACCGAACAAAAGAGCAATAACAGGGAAAAAGACCTCTCCACACCGAACAAAACGACCGCCTGGTGCCTTTTATTCCCTCCTTTTAGTTATGCATAACGGCAGAAGCAGATACATTTTTATAATATTACACTTTGTTAGATGAACTAAAATGAAAAGGAAAAATCTGAAAAAAGTTTTCTCCTTTTTTCTTTTATTTAAAAAAGTAAAATAGTAATATAATAAAACCCTGTTTTTTTTGCTTACATACCACTAAAACCAGCATTGAATTTATCAGTATTAATATTACTTGTTTGCGGGGCTTATCTGCAAACGCAAACAAAATGCAAACGAAATGTAAAAATTACGAATAAAATTATTATTTTTTGAATGTGGTGAGCTTATGTTCCTGCAACGAGCTACCTACATAAATATAAGTAAAAGCAGGTAGAAAGAAGGCCATTATTTTCCTAGTGAATCTACTTACACCATAATAAACTATTTAATAGAAAAGGTATTTGTCCCGGTTTTTATTTGCAAAAATATTATTTGAAAAGCTTTACTTAGTATTTTTGTAATCCGATCCCCCATCATTTCAGACAACCAAAACTAAACATTTTAGAACCGTAACTGTCCTACCTTACAATTACTCTATACGGTGTATTAAAAGAAAGTAGCACAAGTTGGAGAAAGCAGCAAATCAAAGCTAAAATTTCTTCTTATTTTTATTAAACCTTTGTAAATTTTAATATTATTGAAAAATGAATCCAAATAAGCGTGTTTGTTATTGAAAGCAATCGTATGTTCATGGAAAACCCAACCCAATATTCCCTAGTCGTTGATATTAAGCGTTATTTTCCAAACCAAAGCAAAGTATTAATTTGTATTTGCATCAACTGAACTAAAACCTAAGCTGTTTACCTGGCCACAATCAGTGAAAGTTGAATGCACTGTTCATTTACTTTCCCTACTCATGTCGATGTAATTTTATCAAATTGATAAAATAAGTCGCTGTTTTACCTCCTGTTTTGTGGGGAGGGAGACATTAAACATGCAATAATAATCAGCCCACCTGTATTGCTTTTTCTTGTCTAAAATGTATACGTTTGCTTTATCGCGTGGGAACATAACACCTCTAGACATTTTGGAAAATATTAAACCGTTAATTGATTTAGTAAAGGCCTTTTATCTCACAGTATGGGAGTCAATACTCCTTTGGGAGTTTTTGTGAAGTTGTTGAAAAAAATAATTCCATTGCTGATATTAGAAAGAAGTAATGTTTGGGTCCAATTTTCGGATTCTGAATTGGTAGTTATAGTCTGTCTATGATGACTTTTAAGTACTAAAGACAGACAATCCATGAATTTAGATAAAAATTCATTAAATTGTCCAATATGAACATCCAAAAAAAGCATTTAAGCAAAGGCAAATTATACTGGAGGCATACGTATAAAAGCCCATTTCCTCGATCATCAACATTTCACTTCTAACCTATTCCTTCAGAACACGTCTCTCTATCATGTGCATTTTGATGGGGTGAAGTGAATTGGAGAAAGCAGATAGTGTGATACATGCTTTTTATTTCCTTTTCTTGTGCTTAATGCTGAATTCCAAATGAAGGGCCTTTCTTTTCCTTAATTCTTCAAGTTAGAGGAATAATAAAAAATTTCATATTCAACTAATGCCAAAAAAGGAGTTCTCTTGGCCAAGCAAACATGTGTGAAAAAGTAAGAAAAGACCTTTGTGATTGTGGTATTCACGCAATCATCCTTATCATCATCAAGAAAAGATGGAACACGTTGCCAAAGTCATTTTCTCCAAGCTTACTATCCTTCCATCGTTGTTATCATCACAATATCAAACCTTCTAACACTGGTTAAAAAAGGTGCTTGGTTAGAGTAACAACATATGCGATAGCATTATCATGCATATTTACCAGCCCTTTGACTAGTCTGACCTGGCAGGAATAACAATAACTGCGGGGTAAAATTGCCCTACTCAAGTCAGTCACTCCCATATTCATAATGTTATTGCCGAAGAATTTTAAGTACAAATGTGCAAAAAGTGTCCAAAAATCACATTTTGCATAGCTTCACTAACCATGCGGAAAAGAAAGGAAGATTAAATGAGATAGGACCATATTGCACCAGTTTTTAACCCAACTTATTCTTAAGAGTTTTACTCTTCTGAATTTTATTTAGATAAGTAAAGATAGCTAGAAAAAAGGTAAAGTAAGAAACAGCCAGAGCGTAGGGTCCGAAAATCAAGCCTTTTCAAAAGAATAACATATTTTCCCATTTTGGCCATCTCTTGCTTAAGTTGAAGAAAGCACATAGTACTTGAACACATCTTCTTCCTTTAAAACCTTAAATCTCCACTTTATTGGATTTTATTCTTCGCTTTTCCCAGTTTTCTTTCTTTTTTAGTTTTGAACACAATTTTGGAGAAAACATTGTCTGAAAAAAGGGAAAACTGGGTACTTTTTTACTTTGTACAAAACCATATTTATATATTTCTTGTTTAGACTCTATCAAATCTCTCAACCTAGCACTATATAGTATTAAGAGGAAGAAATAGAATAGTTGGGAAAGTTGTTTCTCAAATTTACGTAATATCCTACCTATTTTTCTACCATTTTAGTCCCCAGTGAAAGAAAAATCTCTGGTTTGCTCTTTCCATTTTTTTGCAATATATATACCTTTACAATTGCATGCATCACGCGTTTCTCTTAGCAGTCAACCAAGAGATCCAAAATAAAACCCATGTACCTTCGTATTCCTTGTTCAAGTTATCATCATCATCGCTTATACTTTATAAGTTTTAATGCCCGATTGCTAGCTCACGTAACTTTAGCTTTGCCGCGGCTGTTGTAACACTTTCATTTCGTGCTTCGAGAAAGTAGAAAAAGTGAAAAGTTTGCACCGTTAGCCAAACTATTTTTTTAGCAAAAGCAATGCTGAGCATGTTTAGAGCTAATTTTGAACCTAAAGTAAGTAAAAATGTACTGATATTGTGCGACTTACTTTTAGGCATAATAGCGATATAAGAGTGTCTTTTTGTGTAGTAATGTCAGGATGTACGCATCCTTTTTTACTCTCCTAACACATTTGTCTTGTACTTGCTCATGCAATTCCACCATTCTCCTACAAACGAGATCTTTTTTTGTGAAAAATACGGTTTCTAGCAAGAGTCATTCTTGCCAAAAATGAAAAGCGGAAAAAAGTTAAAACAAGTAATATTTTAAAAGGGAAAATAAAAAGGTAAAACTGAAAAAATACCAAAGCAGATTCTTTCAGAAATTAGAAGACAATTTTCACTTTCATTGTACATTCAAGAACTCACATTTCAAAACACTTTTATTTCAGGTAAGAAAAATGAGCTAAAATATTTTAACAATACGTCTAGCAAATGTATTGAAAAAGGAAGTTACAATTCTATTAGGAAATTACAACATGACAGATCACTGCAAAAACGACAAGAAAATAGATTATAAGTATTTTTAAATCCGACAAAAGGAAAGAGAAAGTTGTTTTCTCATTTCTAAAAGTGTGTCTAACCTATCCTAACACAACAAACATTAGTTCCTGCCAATAAAAAGAGTTTTAGCAGAAAGCCGATATTTCTCTTTGCTTTTTTAAAAAAATATGATTGTAATACATAGGTTTTGGGGAATGTATACGAAAACATTTCAATAGAAAAAAGAAAGCTATTTTTTGTTTGTATAACGCAGCATTAGTAAACTTTATAAAGTCTCAAGAAATGTTGACATTTGAACTGGAAACGAATTACAAAAACGAGAGAAATTTCTAAAAGTGTGTCTAACCTATCCTAACACAACAAACATTAGTTCCTGCCAATAAAAAGAGTTTTAGCAGAAAGCCGATATTTCTCTTTGCTTTTTTAAAAAAGTATGATTGTAATACATAGGTTTTGGGGAATGTATACGAAAACATTTCAATAGAAAGAAGAAAGCTGTGATATTTTTTGTTTGTACAACGCAGCATTAGTAAACTTTATAAAGTCTCAAGAAATGTTGACATTTGAACTGGAAACGAATTACAAAAACGAGAGAAAAAGACGAACATCTTTATAAGTAACTTAACTTGGTATTAAGTAGTACTCACAGTGACTACATATATAATGGTGCTCTGTTTGGTGTGCCAGTAGCGAATTTTATAAAGAATTACAAGGTATTTAGGTTTGCTTGCTGTAGTACAGACTGGACAATTTTCAACAGTTTGATTTATCACTACGGAAATGTATGTTGAATGGAAATCTGCAACTATTCTCTGCACTACTATATCTCTTTCCGTTTGCTTTCGTGCTTGCCACACCAGTTCAAAGATAAAGATTTCACCTAAATCAGCAACAAGCACAAAATTTTGTAACGTGTTGAGCAAAAATGTATATAGAAAATGAGAAAAGGTAACTCAAGAAAGCGTTGTAAACACAGTGAATGCAAATCTCACTGTTTTATTCCATAGTGTGTAGTTTTTAGAGAAATCAGAGAACATAACAACGTGCATCTTGTAGTTCAGGTTTTAGGTAATAAGTTGAACTGGAGAAGTTTGCAAAAAGAAATCAACAAAGGCAATCGAGATAAGGTATTTAGGTTTGCTTGCTGTAGTACAGACTGGACAGTTTTCAACAGTTTGATTTATCACTATCACAGAGCAATGCCTCTCATTCCTGGATAAAATGAGATAGCAAAATGAAGTCACTACAGAAATGTATGTTGAATGGAAATCTGCAACTATTCTCTGCAATACTATCTCTTTCCGTTTGCTTTCGTGCTTGCCACACCAGTTCAAAGATAAAGATTTCACCTAAATCAGCAACAAACACAAAATTTTGTAACGTGTTGAGCAAAAATGTATATAGAAAATGAGAAAAGGTAACTAAAGAAAGCGTTGTAAACACAGTGAATGCAAGTCTCACTGTTTTATTCCATAGTAGGTAGTTTCTAGAGAAATCAGAGAACTTAACAACGTGCATCTTGTAGTTCAGGTTTTAGGTAATAAGTTGAACTGGAGAAGTTTGCAAAAAGAAATCAACAAAGGCAATCGAGAAAGGGATGAGAAAGGAGGAATGCTAAAATGATTAGTGTTCTGATAAGAGAAAAGGAAAATATAGCAAGGCACGCTAAAAGATAGTCAGAAACCTAAAGAAATGAAGTCAGATAGAGAAAATGAAGTGTTTTTGCTCTTCTCATGTAGTGAGCTAATTTACATTTACACACAGAAATTTAAAACGTGAAATAGAAAAGGAGAATAAATTGCGTTTCTATTCTTGCTTTTCAATCTTCTATGAATTCTCCCATTTACGGTGAAATATGTTTGTACGATTTTGCAATTTATGGTAATTTATTTGGAGTGAATCTAGTTTAACCTTGATTTATTTAAATTTTACAAGAGCTATATTAAATACACAGAAACTATTTCGTGATAACATTTGTATCAGGATTCCCCTCAGCGTTGATGAGTGGAGCTAGCAATAAGAGCAAAGGTGGGATTGAGATAGTAAAAAAGTATAAAATCATCAAATAAAGTTTTTTACAGATTCAAATGAATTTAATGGGAAGAAGATGATAATATTGATGGGTAATTGGCAATTGACTTCCGTTCCAACTTCTATCTGCAGTGATTGAATTATAAACTAATAATAAAAAAGATCGAAAGAAAAGAGATGGAAAGAAAAAAGAGTTTTCTATTAGGGTTTTAAGCTTGTTTGTGAAGAGATGAGGATGAGATTGAGTTGGTTTGAATTGAATGTTAACACCCTTTAGGCAAAGAGTCACTCGATCCACTCAAGAGCTTTTAAGCTCTTTCACTTGTCTTTAGCAAATAGAAAAAGGATAGCAAAAAAGCAAAGCTGTCTAGAGCCTTACAAAAAAACACAAATTGGCATACTGTTTGGAGCAAAAAAGGGAATGAAAACATTAAGAGTCGGAGAAGTCGTAGAGTTTTTAAAGGAGGAAACTATAGAAAACATAAAAAGTGATACGTGGCAAAACAAACAAAAGCATCTAAATTGATACAAAATTGTTCTTTAAATGGATGAAAGCAAAGCTGAATTCCTAGACAAGAGAATAAAAGAAAATCTGAGTTTAGTGAGAAGGATATTGTTGAGTTGGAAAGTTTGTGGTGGAGGAGCTTTTATGCTTTCAGATTTCCAGGAAAAGAATACAGTAATAATCATCAAAATCCTAGAAAGAAGTGATGATGGAGAGAAATCCTCAATAAAATAAATAACTTTAGCTAGTCCTTTTTGGTTTCGCTCCGTTTCCTATTCAGCGTTCGGTAACAAAAGGGGTTTCATTGCTTATTTTATTACAATTCTTGGCTAGATAAAAAGTCTTTAGTCATGTGTTCCTTCTTTTAGTAAAGCTATGGATTAGTCCTTATACTTTCTAGACCGTCGTGTCGTGTAGAACAACGGGGAACCGGCTTAAAGGCTATAGAAGATTATTTCCCTTGACACTAACTTATTAATTTATCGTTACACGACTAATTAAGAGAAAACTGCCGGATTTGTACTAAAACTATAGACGCTTTTATAAAGGAAGTGTTGTGTGGTGTTTGTATTCGACATTATTTTACACGACATCATCGCTATCATCATCATCATAGTTTTATACTTAATTTATAGACCAGATTAGTACTGTCCAGAATTCGCGGACAAGTAAACAGTTCTCAGGAGCATGATTATCAGTGTCTATTGTAATTCAAACAAGCAATTATAAAAAATAATTATAAATTTAAGCTGTTCGTTAAAAGAACCAACAACATTTTCAATAAGGTTGAGTTCTTATATGATTGAACGTAATTAATAGGTACTGTTTCATAAAGTTGATTGAAACTATTGTCAGTTTATGCATCTGCTTGTTAGTTTAACTTCTCAAAGAAAATCAACGAAAATTTTGTCTAATTTTTCTGATAAAAACAACCATGCGGTATTCCATACCTGTGAATGTTTTATTCCAATTTAGTTTATTTTCCCAAGCAGAACTTTGTTTTGAAGTAAATAAAAAACAGTTGACAAATTTAATTATAAAAGGAAACAAAAACTTGCGTGTTTCTACAAACCTTGGTTTTATTCTTTCTTCACTGCCCAGCATTTTCAAGATTCACTGCCTGATTAAAAAGATTTAATTAGTCAGATACAGAGCAACCCACGCATCTAAAATTATCAACGCTTTCCTTTTGTCGTCTCCTCCTTATACTGATATTAGCTACCTATAATAGTACCAGTTTACGCCAGTTCATTCTTTTGTAACCTAATCAAAAACAACTTTATACGGTTGTTCGCTACTTTTTCTTGAGCTTTACTTTTACAGTATAAACCATTCCATTAACGAGCAAGAGACCTTCTTGCACTTTCCTTGATTTGAATTAAGAATTAGAGACAAACTAGAAAGGCATGAAAGAGAAGAGAAATCACAACAGAGCTTTTGCTGCTCCCTCGTCCCTCCTTTAAAGTCTCCCCGCAGGAAGCCAAATGACTTTGTCATACAAACTTTTTCCCTATTCTCATTCCTTCTTTCTCGTCTGCTAATATTTGCTATTTCTTTAAGGCTTGTACACCAAATAAATTACCCCTATTTAAAAAGATTGTCGCTTTGTTCCACTCCTCACATAATTCCTTTTTATATGCTTCTTACTACCTAAAGCTATTCCTAAATTATATGTACCTATGCATAAAAGGAATGCTTTACTACACAATTATCATTTAATTCGATTCTTCTTTGGCTATTACAGTGTAAAGTAGGAAATGATTTTAAATGGAAGGTTGAATTCTTTCGTTTCCCACCAAAACCAATGCCGTATACAAATAGTAATGCATTTTCCTTTTTAATTTTATTTGCTTAATACAACAAAACAAAATGGTTCTGCACGCCAGTACCAGACAAGAAAAGGAAATGGAGAAAGAAGAAGAAATTTGTTTTTGTAAAAGTCTCATGAAATTCTAAGAATAAAAAAGAACAGAACGACGAAGGAAATGAATAACCACCA